>CAAKHG010023554.1:0-16153 GCA_901007715.1 Dactylopterus volitans
GGGGGGGGGGGGGGGGCAGCGAGGAACCGGAAGCTCGTCTCATGTTGCCGAGCAAACCGGTCCAAAAGCTAAAAACTCTGCAGTGACTATCGTCTTATTAAAGACCTCAACAGTCGGAGTGGTGCGGACAGAAAGACGCGGCGGTGGTTCATCACGACGGCCATCTTGAATAAACTCCGCCTACAGCGTACGCTCTGCGGTAGAAACACAAACTAGACGCCGTTTCCTGTTCTAACGTGTAACCAGAGCTGAACTGGTGGGTGGAAACGGGGCTTAAGATGCCAGCGTGGGAATTCAAGATCAGCCAAAAGTGGGTGTTTTGTGCTTGCGCGGCTCCTCGCTCTCGGAGCGGTGGCCTTCGACGAGGCTCCGTTTCCCGTTAAAACGCCCTCGACAGCATCTCTACGCTTTCTAATCCCGTGTTCTGGTGTCTTTGCCCCGCGGGCCGGGCCTCCGAGCGAGCGGCTGGTGATGGGTGCCGTGTGATGATGTCGCGGGGTTTTGGGGCGCGCCTCTTACCTCGGCCTCCATGGGCTCGTCCGAGTTCTCCTCCTCGGTGTCGAGCAGCTCCACGGTGAGCTGCACCTGCCCGCGGTTCCTCAGGAACATCACCTGGCGGAGGCGACAGACGCAGCCGACGTGAGACCAAAATTAATTATACGTGTGAGGGGTGAAAGGGGTTTGCGTGCCCCCGGATGGGCGGCAGCACGGCAAACACCTTCTGCTGGAATCGAGGAGTTCGCAAATATCCCGCCTTTGATTTCACTCCTTCTACTCGACTCTGAATAATTCAGTTACAGACAGAAAAGCAGAAAACAAACTGATGATGATAAGGTTCCGTTTTGCAGAACATTTCTCACTTCACTTCTCGAGCCAGCTGGAGTTCACACACCAGCCAGTCTTAGTTTTAATATGATAACCATCTGTGCAAGGTGATCATTTCAAAAAGCAAGCCCTTTATTTCTTTCTTTTCTGGACCAAACAGCGAGACCTTTTTTTTTTTTTTTTCGCGAATGGCACAGCGAGCATCGGCTGTAAAATGAAGCTTTTTTTTTCAAAGTAGGTCAAAAGAAATTGACTTGCTGGCGGCAGATGAATTTAAGCAGCTTAACGAGACAAAATGAGAGCGTGTGGTAAATTTTCGAAATGTAATATTTCGGGCGCCCCCGATCGCAACACTGGTTGAAGGTTGAAATCAGGAACCACACATTAAAAAAGAAGAAGAAAAAAAAAGTAGTTGCTTTGTAAACAGGTCACACGACGGGCAAAAAGAAAAAAAAAATCTAATAATGTGGAGTTCAGCTTCCCCTTAACGAAATATGCACAGTCCTGTCAAAGGCGTGCTTGTATTTCATTTTAAATTCATCACAAGTCCCGTGAGTGGAGATGGTTTATTGTTACGGAGCACATCTGGGCAGAATACAAATGCAAATGGAAACAAGGTCTCCTCTGGAGCAGCAGGCTGGATTAATTACGCCGGCCATTTCTGCTGCTTTGTAAATTAAACGCTCCTAAAATGAGTGCAATCAAAAAAATTCCGAGTCGAATGCGAGTCGCGCTACCTTGAAGCAGTTCTCGTCGGACATGAGCTGCTCGGCCTTCCGCTGGTAGAGGGCCTCCGCGGAGCTCCTGGAGGACTGGGTGGACGCGGCTCCTCCGGTGGCGCCGCTGGTGCTTTCGGCCAGGTAGAGGTCCGTCACCTGGATGCAGATCTCGTCGCTGACGATGTGCTGGAGCTGGAGGGGAGACAATCACCGGTGTCTGACTGGGGAACGACCGCCGGGCGGGGTTTTTTTTTTCGGAGCGCGGGGGAAGGCGGCGAGAGACGGGGGCGCCCACCTGCCGGACGATGCTCTGTATGAGCTTGTCCATTGTGAAAGCGATGTAAGCGTGGATGGTGAACATTTCCCTCAGTGAGTCCTCGTACTGCGAGGCCTCCATGTTTCCGTCCAGCAGATTCCGCACCATCTCCAGGAAGGCGGAGTAATAATCTTCCACCTCGATGTCCACTAGAGTGGAGAAACAACGGCGATGACAAACGGGGCTCCCTTAGGCAGCAGTCGGTATGTGGCCTTTAGACCAAATATTATCCGAATTTCATGTTCTTGAAAACTTCAGTTTCACAAAAAAAAAAACCCCTAAACAATTAAAAAAAAAACAACAACCCAAAACCACAATGTCAGTGACCTGCAGCGGGCCAGCAAAAAACTTTTTGGGGGATACTTTAAAGAAAAATTCTTCCTGTGGTTTAAAAGCTGGAATGTGGAACAAGTGGGAGTGTGTGTGCGTGTGTGTGTGCGCGCGTGCGTCTGTGTGTATGTCCTTCGCTCAGCGGCAAAACGCAACAAAACAGCAAATCCAGGCTGCTGAATTATGTCCAGATTCAGGACTAAACTGGTGGAATGTTGCGTTCCTGCGTAAGTCGAGTCGGGTTTATGAAATACAAAGTCACAGAAGAATCGAAATCCAGTATTGCGTTAAAAATAAATGAAAGTGGTGTGATAAGGAAATATAATGAATGGTGTAAGTCTGATATGAACTGCGATGACAGGACAACAAAAACATGTTTATGCATACTTGTATATGTACGTAAATGAGATCAATTGAATTGCAGGTCGGTAACCAAATCAGGGACGTGCGAGGCCGTGATTGTATCCGT
The DNA here is from genome assembly GCA_901007715.1 of Dactylopterus volitans. Classification (NCBI taxonomy): domain Eukaryota; kingdom Metazoa; phylum Chordata; class Actinopteri; order Syngnathiformes; family Dactylopteridae; genus Dactylopterus; species Dactylopterus volitans. The sequence continues at coordinate 2,660 of CAAKHG010023554.1, forward strand.
TATTTGTAAGCTTGTTTTTTTTTTTTGTTTTGTTAGATATACGACGCTCTTTGTAAAATATGTACTGTGACGGAGGGACAGATTTAATAAGATTATTCTTCTTTCCTCTCCCCTTCTCTCAGCATACAGGAATTTTGTGCTATTTTAAATTGCTCTTTTCCATGAAAGAAAAACGTAACAAGATTTAACGTGCAAGTTCCTGACCTCTGTAACAGATGTGGGGAAGATAAGGGTACTTTGTTCCATTCGCTATGGTTACGTCCAAAAATAAACGGGAATTTTGGGAAGAGGTTAGAGCAATTTTGTCAGTTAGGCTAGCGATGGATCCCAAACTTTTCCTATTGGGCTTAAACTCCGGACGATGTAAAGTAAACCGTTGTGAGAAAACCTTCATCCACACGAGAATATTACAAGTGAAGAGAGGAATAGCCCGAACGTGGAAAGAGATGGGCAAACCAACTACTGCGCAACGGCTCAAGGAAGTGTCTTTATGTTCAACCACTGGAAAAAATGTCAAATATGCTCTAAATTTTTTTTTGAAAGACATATTTCAAAGAGTGTGGGGGCGATACATCCAGCATCTTAAGAACAAAGATACATCTTATTGACTGTATAAAAGTTGGACCACGTAATTGTACCCTGTACAGGACCACAAGCATATGCTTAAACTTTGTTGTGTATTGTTGCTATACAGTATGCATATGTATGTAACCCCCCACCCCCTTTTTTTTTTAGTTGCGAGCATACATGTATGTGTGTCCAAGTTTTTATATTTGGTAAAACAATTTTGATATATTGAACCTGCTATTCTCTTTTTTCAGTGAGTGAAATAAAAGGAAACTGAACTAAACTATGTTTCCAGTGTGTGTGTGTGTGTGTGTGAATGCGCCGTGACTCACTGGGCTCCTTCAGCCTGAGCTGGATGGCCGGGTTGTCGCTCTTCTCCTTCTTGAGTCCCAGCACTTCCCTTTCCCAGTCCCGTTCCCGGACCTCCTCCTCGATCTGCCGCTCCGCCTGCCCGTACAGCCGCAGCAGCCGGGAGCACAGCGTGTGGTGCAGGCGCAGGAAGATGTACCAGTTGTTGTTGACGTAGAAGAGGTTGTAGGCGTCGTCGCAGCCGCGCAGCTTCTGCGCCGCCGTGTTGCTGAACAGCAGCTTGGACTTGGTGGGGCTCCCGCCGCCGGGGATGCCGTTGTGCTTTTTGGAAGCGGCGCCTTCCTCCAGGTCCAGCTCCTCCTCTTCCTCCTCCTCCTCCACGTCCGAGAGCTCGCCGCGCTGCGCGAACAGCATGTCCGGGATGAAGTGGTAGATGATCTGCTTGATCTTGTACTTGTCCTCCTTCTGTATGCTGGCCTGGCGCTTGACGTGGTGGATGATGAGCGCCGCCGCGTCCTCCAGGATCTGGCTGTCTTCGTACGCCAGCGTCAGGTGGGGGCCCGCCGGCGGGGAGGCGTTCTCCTCGGACGCCTGCTCCTGGCGCTGCCGGGCAAAACCAAACGTTAGCAGTTTGAAACGTGCAGATGTGGAGATTTTGTCACCTGAATCTCTCCTGCTTATACAGCAATTCCTTTTTGGTTTCCTAAACTACTTTTTTTTTTTATTTCAAAAAGGTTCAAAAGCATCGCTGAGCAGATCAGACGGGCTCCTTACCTCGTCGTAGATGCTTTCAATTTCATTCAGCAGTGACTTGGATCGAAGCACTTTGGTGTCATTCTGTTTGAAGTTGATGCCTTGATGGTCGAGGGACTTGAGGTAATACTTCTCGTTCTGCTCCCTCCAGATCTTGTTGAACCCTCGCTGGGCTTCCCGCCACTCCTCCTCCTTGGTCTTTAGCCTGCGTGGAGACCACAAAAGTCATGAGCGAAAACAATGACCCTGGAGGCTAAACGCAAACAGATGACAAACATATGCTGCGACATATTTCAGGAGAGAACATTACAGTAAAATACTGTTTCAAAAAAAAAAGGCGAATTCTTTTCAAGTTTTCTTTTTGCAGCGATGGAGAATGTAGACTGGAAAAACACACAATGACGCTCAGGAGCCATTTTTAAAGTCAACACTCCAACATCATGTTGGCTTGTTTATCCTGTGTGCATTAGCAGGCTTATAAAAACTGCACTTCGTAACCTCAGTCTGGGTCTAAAAAAAAAGCTGCTTGAGCTTCCCACCGTCACAACTGCACAATCAAAGCTGGACCTTAAAAATTGCACGGAAAAATATTCTTTTGGTTTGCGTTGGGTTTTTTTTTTTTTTTTTTTTACGAGCAGGAATGATTTCAGTAGAAATGACATCATCATGCATGACGACGCTGGCGCGAAACCTGCCTTTTCAACACGATGGGGACAGACACAGCAGGGTTTTTCTTCAGGCCGTCGATGATGTCGGGCGCTTTGTCCCCGTATATCCTCTGGATGGCCTTTCGGTGCACGACCTCCGAGGCGCCGCCCAGCGTGCTGTCCAGGCGGAACTTGGCCTGCTCCTCCGCTGACATGCGGGACAGCTTCCGCTGTACCGTCTCCAGGACCCGGATGGTGGCCAGGTTGGTTTCCAGCACCACATCCAGCTGCGGGGTTGGACAACAAAAAACATTTCATCATTTTTCCTTCTCGTGAACGTTCTTTGTTTTTTGTTAAAAAAAGCTGCTAATGTTCCTCCACAGGAGAATTCCTGCAATACGTTTTTCTGTTCCTGCTCACCTCAAAGCGCTCGTCCTCACATCTGTAGATGTGCTCCTCATACTGGGTCTTTTTGGAGCTGACAAAGGTGGAGTCCTCAGACCACGAGGGGAAGGAGACCCAGGTGTCGTTTAAGACCTGAACGAAGGACAACAAACACCGTTACATCTACTTATCTAAAAAGCAAACAAAAAACTCATAATTTCCATTTCTTATTCAAATACTCTGCACAAAAGTATCTGGAATTTTCATTTTCAGTAAACATCTCACGACTCTGCTACTCGGAAAGCGACTGATGACTTTTCTGAAACTTCTGGGCGTCTATCACCAACTCTTCCAGCGGCGGCTCTCCCGACTGCTCTCACCTCTTTACAAAGTGGAGTTCTGCCGGTGCATTTGGGCTGCTGGTAGCTTTTGGGAAGCGCTCTGTAACTCGACCCCAGCCTCTTACAGGAAGCATAATCAATCTCCATGGCGATACCCTCGGTGGCCCGTTCCTTGGGGTAAGTCTCGATGTGGGACATCTCCCGATATCCCAGGAAGTTTTTGAACCAGTTGAAGAGCTCGGGGAATTTCCTGGGCGAGACGGCTCGATTAAATAGACATTCAACAGGCTGTCATCGCATGTTCCCTGAGGCTGTGCACTCACCCTAAAAACGGCAGCACCAGCTGCACCAGCTCGGCCCTGGAGATCACCTCCTGGTTGAAGATGACCAGACACCGCAAGAAATTGTCGTAGGCCTCCGCACTTCGCAAGGCTTTGCGCACCTTCGATGACAAACACATTTAAATGTTAAGAGCCTACTGGAGGTAAAACACATTTTAAAGATAACTTAGCTGTGCCACTTAAAAGACAGATTTTCCTCCTAATACTTTCAGTATTAAAATATAAAAACAAACTGTCTAGACAGATATCACACCGAGCTTTTGCTCTTTTAGTTTTTGGAAACCTGTTTGATTCATTTACCTCCAAAGAAGTTCAATTCAATTCAATTCAAAACACTTTATCTCACACATGAAATCAAACGGTTGCAACATAAATTAATAAACAAAGCAGTTGAATTTGCTTTAAACAGTGAAAGTTGAATCTACAATCTATTTTATATTACAATATTACTTTAGCAATTCTGGCAATACTATTTGATCTGTTCTGCTTTGTGAATCTTAAATTAATTTCCTATTTTGTTTCATTCAATATAAGCCGATTGCATATGTTGTCATGCAGGAGTTGAGGCCAATATGAGCAGTGGTGGAGGATCTTAATTGAGGCAGAGTTTTTCGATCCTGGTCCGAGGGTTTCATCGTTATTTTTTTTTAATTTTTTTTTTTTACATATATTCCAAATACATGAACCACCGTAAAACTTAAATCTGTTTTTCTGTTTCTGCTTTTTGTGTTGATCTGAAGCTAAATAACTTACAAGATTTGTTTCCTTTCCTTCCATGTCAATTTTTTTCATTTAATGATTGTGGTGCATTGCATTTAAGCCAAAAAAAAAACAAAAAAACAAAAAAAACCATGTAAACATGAAACAGATGTCGAGAACTCACCTTCTCAAAGAAAAGAGACTCGGTTCCAACTCCGTGCTTGCTGGCCTCCGCCACTGACGAATCTTTCAAATTCGGTAACTTGGGCTTCTTCTATAGCAGTTTGCCAAAGTTAAAACCAGAAGACAAAATTAGAAAAGCATTCCCACAGCGTGATATTTAAACGGAAGCAGGACTTCAGTACTGTGTAGCGACTGCAGCATGTGGAGATGGCGCCCACCTTCACGGGGGGCGTGGCTCCTGGTGCCGGATGCCGGCGGATCTGGCAGCCGTTCTGGTTGGGCCGCTGCTTGTTGTTGAGCTGCAGCTTCTTGGCGGTGCCGCCGTGGTCGTTGCGCACAGACTCCGCCTTCTCGGCCGTCGTCTTGTTTAACAGCTGAGGAGAAGGCAGAACAGCGGTGAGGCGGCGGGTCGTGGCGCCGCGCTGCCTTCCCTTTGATGCAGCGGGATGATGCGCGACTGCTCCGGCCGCCCGTGCGGCGCGATACGAAAAAGTGAAACTCGTGGAACTGCCAAGTGCAACATAATTTAAGAAGCCTTTACTCTGCTGGTGCAATAAAGCCTCTCCATCTCTCACCACTGAGCTGTTGGCGTCGGGGAGAAACTGCCCGAACTCGGAGAGGAGGTCTTCCTGGTTCTTGAAGAGCCTGGCCACCTGAGCGTACACCTCCTGCTCCGTCAGCGCCGGCGTGTAGTTCCCTCCCGCCTCCTTAGCGTTACGTTGCTCCTTCTGTTGTGGAAGGATGCAAAAAGTTAATATGAGCTCGCTGCTGCAACGGGGGGGGGCAAATTGGACAAATTGTATTTATATAATTGTTAGGCTGTACTGCTCTCACAGCTTCACATTGTCTTCTATTTTGATTTTAGCTAAAACTTTTTTTTTAAAATGGCCGAAAATCCGGAGCCGCTGACCTGGTACGTGTGGAGGATCTCCAGGAAGGCTTTGTAGATGTCGGGCTGGCCCTGAAAGCGGTTCTTGATCTTGTTGACGTAGTTGATGGCGTGGTTGAACTCCACTGGCTGGTTGTTCTGCATGGGCGGGCCGGTGGGGGTCCCGCTGAGCGGCGGGTGGAGCTGCATGGGCGGGGAGCGAGGGGAGGTGTACGCGGGGATGGACGGATTGCTCTGACTGCTCGGTGTTAACGCCTGGGGCTGGAGAGGCTGGGGAAAGGCCGGAAAAGATGATTTAGGAATGTTTCACGGGCGTTTTCGGTGGCGTTCCGTTCCGGCCAACGGAGTTCTGGTGCTCACCTTGCTCATCTTGGCAGGGGTGGGCTGGGTCAGGAGGGGCGGGGCGCTGGTGGTGGCAGCCGGCGGGAGCTGGGCTTGGTGCTGGGTGGTGGCTCCCGTTATGGGGATGTTCTGGACTGAAATGCCGTGCGGGGTGATGTGGTGGATCTGCCCGGGGGTTGTCACGTTGACCAGGTCGTTGGTCTGGACCTCGATCTTGTAGCCCGGCGGCAGGAAGGTGTTGAAGCCCATGATGAGGTCGGGGTGGCCCTTGAAGAGTTGCGACACTCTGCTGATGACCCCGGGGGTGTCAATACTGGCAACAGGAAAAAAACCAAAAAAAACAATTAATTTCAATCCAACTTTGCTGTGCAAATAGGGGATGTTTGCTTATTTCACCATCAAACTAGGTCTTGGGCTACACACTAAATCAACAACACCTATCACCATAACACAAACACACATGATTTCGAAAAAACCTCCCAGGCGCAACACTGCTGGCTTCAACTACCCGGGACAATGGCCGCTTTTTTTTTTTTTTTAAATCTTTGCCACATTGGTGTGTTGACCTCCATAATGTTTTCAGACATGATAGGACGCTTATGGAAAGAGAAACGAGGTGTATGGCGCCAGAGCCGGAGAAACAAGAGAGTCGAGTAAAAATATCAGACTGGCTTGTTCACAAACTTCATCACCGGTGTGTTTCGACACCTAATTTTCAGTGGAAGTTTTCCACCTCCAGCCTGAAGGACGTCGCTGCTACTCACAATGAATCCTAAGCAGGTGTCACTCTCAGTATTTTACAATCTGGAACTATGAAACTTGACCCATCACTGATCATCCATCTATACTGAAACCCTCTATTAGTTTTTGGAAAAATATCACATAGATTCAACTGTGAGTCAATAATGTAGACAGCAATTCCAAAACAATTTCACCTAAAAAAATACACCCACTTGGACATATTACAATAACAGTATCCATAATTAGCACCGTTCAACTGAATAAATATGGCTGGAAGAATGGAATCAGGTTTCTCGCAGTCATAAATCAGTTCAAACAAATAAAAAAAAAAGAGAGAAACATGGGGCCTCTAGATATGTATCTGTCATCAAAGCCATGACAGCTCATGCGGATTTAATTCCTTACAAATATATTATTGTGAGATTCCTTTGAACGACTAGAAGACACAATGACACTTGACTCATGCTCATGAAAAATGGATCAGATTACATTCTTTGTTCATGCAAGCAGGACGATGAATCCAGAAAAAAAAAAAAAAAACTTTCCATTTGTGGAAATAATAATTTGTCTGACTGGCTCCTTCAAATCGGCCTTTGTGGAGACCAGCGATCAATGAATTTAGGACACGTATCGGCTGATCACGGGCCGAGCGCCGCTAACGTGAAGTTGACTCTTCTCTCAAACAATAAAGAACGATCCGTTTAATCCTGCAAATTGCCTCTTTTACTGGTTTATGAATTAAGTCAAAGGAATTGATAAATCAGGCTTGTTGAAGCGATATTACAAAGTGTGTTTCTCTTACTGCAAGGTCACAGACTTACAATAAGATTGTTTAAATTTGTTCGACTGCCATCGGAATTTGGTGGCGTGTGTGTGTGTGTGTGTGTGTGTGTGCGTGCGTGCGCGTGCCTGCAAGAGGGGCTTCAGGCTTTGGGTTGTTGGGGGAAAAAAAAAAAACTTGACTAAATTCCAGATCTGGTGAAATACTATCCCAACTTTTCACAAGGGTTTGACGAGGAAAGCTGCGACTCTCTGGTATAAACTCTTATTACGCTACGTTTGGGATGACGACCCAGAGTGCATGAAAAAGTTCTGGCAGATTTACTGAACCAAACACACCTACGCTGCTCGTCCACTTTGAGCTTCGGGTTGTAAATACCTGCTGTGACGGGGATAACATATGTGCCAATTGTTGTGCCAACAATACGCAGAATTTTCCCAAACTGAAAACTGTAATTAAAATGATCAAATCAAACAACCAAAAAAAAAAAAAAAAGAAAAAAAAAAGAAAAAAAGGAAAAAGATCTAAAGGTTTAAGCGCACGCGCTGATAAGAACTGCACATCTACGTACAAATCAAAGAGTGTCCTCACCTTTGAGACTTGAACTCTTTCATGATGTCCAGAAAGTCATTGTAAACCTGAGGCTGGTTGCCAAACTGCAATTTCACTTGATCCAAGTAAGACAAAGCATCTTCCACCTTTTAGGGGAGCGAGAGGGGGAAAAGTCAATATCGGCTGTTTTTCTTTTGCATTCCTTTATCAGCGCTGCTCCGCCGGCCGAGATTAACCGTCTGAGTCCCGCGGTGTGAGAACTGGCCTGATTAAATAATTTGCACCTGGTCTCGACTTGCACACGAGCGAGCATCCACTTCGTCATAAACCTTAAGAGCGGCGCAGTAAATGAAGCACTATGAGAGATTGCCACCCCTTTCTATCCAGGAAATGTAAGTCACCCATAAATGCAAATGTCGCGGATTGATTAAAGCATCAATCACTGTGGCTGCTTCGCAGCTCCATATCCGACATATTCCAATATTCCTAGTAAAGATACAGATTGTTTGCTGTCAGAAGCCCATATTTAAGAAATGCGCATGCGTTCAAGCTGCCTCTGTTTTGGCTTGGTGCAGCTAATTAATCTCAGAAGTTTGGAGGAGCTGGATGCTCACTTCCGAGTGGCTCCGCCGGCAGGAGAGCCAGGGTCTCGCGCGGTACGTGATAAATGCAAGAACCTCTGACGGTCAAAGCTTCCGACTGACCTTTAGCCTCTGGAACTGCTGCTGGCCCTGCGCGGAGGCCTGAGGGGCAGCCGTGTGGCTGTGGGCTGACATCACTGACGGCCCGTGGGACTGGACAGCTGGGCTGTGGTGGTGGGACCCGCCGTGGACGGCCGGGCTCGGCGTGTGCCCGTGCCCGCCGCTGTTCTGGGCCACGGTGGGAACCTGGGAGAGCAGAGACATCTGTTGCATGCAAATAGTAAACCTTTGGTTGGGAAAAAAAAACCCAAAACAACCTTGGAGTAAAACTCATGTTAGATGACTTAAAAATGCCGGTTTAAGTCCTGCGACTTTTGCAAGACTGTGTGTGAAACCCGGTTTTGACGGACATGTGTAAAACTTTGCGGCGGTCGAGCAGCGTTGTACCTGGTATCCCTGGGGGACGGAGTACTGGACGCCTGCGGTGGGCTGCATGTTGTCGGCCACGGCCTCATACACGGTCGGTGCCGGAGCCGGGGCCAGGACACGATGCTGGAAGGTCTCCGTGTTGCCAGGGAGGCGCCGCTGCTGGGACGCAAAAACCGTTTCCTGATCCTCCAGTCGCCGCTTCATTATGAACTCATACTCGAGAGAGCTGAGAGACCTGGGAATACGGAGCGGAGCAAAAAAAAAAAAAAAAAAGGACTTAACTCACTTCGCTGTCGTGTCATCAGAATCCGTGTGAAGCGGCCTCTTGAATCCATTAGCTGACAATGATGAGGAACATGTGGCAATCATTTGAGCATCAACTGTAAATCTATGGGAAGCACGGGGCGCCGGCTCGGCAATTCTCCCGTTTCGATGAGGAGGTGAAACGCTGCGCATCACCTGGCAACCTGTTCAACGCGGCACCTGATGCTTTTTTGGCAGCGCAGACACGACAAGGGGTTCGTCCACAAGTCGTCCCTTCGGACAACATTCATCTCTTAACATGTGGTTACGCAGCGTATCCGCTTCCTCTGTTTTTTAGCGGAAACTATGGAAACAACACACTCGAGAGAATGAAATCATTGTGTGCTGTTGCACACGGACTCCGGTGCACCTTATCACAGCCATTTATTATTATTTTTCTAACTCGCCGATGCACTGGGCCTCCCCGACAACACAGGACTAAATACTCAGGAGATCAGCCTCAAGCTGCATCCTGCTGCAGATAAAGAACAAGCCAGCTACAGCAGCACATCGTGGGACTGTCACATATGGTGGTGCAAAAGCATGAAAAAAAGAAAAAAATATATATATTTAAAAAAAAAAAACTTAATACATGTCTGCTGAAAAAAATAGGCAGCTTCTGTTTTTTTATTGATCTGCTTTTAATTGTTCTGATATCGATTTTCGGTGTGTTCTGCAACCCCCCCCCCCTCATTTTTAAGATAATTTCACCTGATCTGATACAGGTTAATACCAGCAGCAAGAGTGTGTTGTGACTGCATATTCATTCATGTCACCCTTCTTATAAAGAATAGCTGTGCTGTGTCCAAAACACTGCAGCAAATCTCAGCTATTTAGGAGGGCCGATACGCGGTAGAGAGCGGATTTACAATGCACAAAGCCCATATTGAGAGAGCTACCATCTTCACCCCCCCCCCCGACCCCAGCCCCCATTCCTCTCTTAGAAATGTCACCGGGGTGTTCACCGAGCGCAGGAGCGAAAAACATCACGGCTTAAATTAACGAGAACGTTTGACCTCCGCCGTACAGAATAGCGCATGTTCAGAATTTGACATTAGGGGAATGTTTTCACGTTCACCTGCCAAAGGAGGAAAAGTTTCTCTGTGCTCACTTTAAAAAAAGAAGAAGAAGAAGAAGAAAAAAAGAAGTCAAACCTAAGTCAAAGTCTGCACCGTCACAGCTAGTTTGGATCACAGTCCGCCGAGCAAACGCGCAGGTTTGATCAGGAAACCTGAACCCTGCCAGCGCCCCAAAAGTGACTTTGCATCTTCAAAAGTTCTCGGGTGACAAGGACACGCGCAGGACACGCCAGCTTTGATGCATTCCTCGCCGGGCCGCACATAAGTAACTCTGATCATAACCTGCTCACATTTGTGTGTGTGGGGGTGGGGGGTCATCTTTGGAGCTGTGTGCACGCTGGCATGGCTTAAAAAAAAAATCAGTGAATGTTATTTGACGCCTGTTGTTTCCTTGCCTGAATAAGTCAAACTGCTTGTGTGTGTGAACCGTTCACACACATTTGTGTTGGGTTTTCTTTTTTTATATTTACATTTTGCTATGTCTTTGGCGTGCGTGTCTGTGTGTGTGTGTGTGTGCGTGCGTGCGCGCGTCATCGCCACTGGCTGCGCACCGCCAACTCGCTGCCCGCTGCGGCTCCGCGGCCAATGGAGTCCACGGGCGTCCTACGTCACCCGCGCAACAAACAGGTGCTGCGGGAACGTGGACGTCAGCTCGCCATTCACAACTTCCAAAAGAGAGCAGCAACTCGCGGGCGTCAGCACTGATAATAGCGCGAGAACCGCCGCCCCCCGAACCCCCAACAGACCTCCTCCACCGCCGCCGCCACCACCTCCCTGTTCCCGCCCCCCCGCTTCCCACCTACCGGAACGCGCTGCATGTATAAATAAACAATTATTTCGAGGAGCGGCGACATAATGACTGTTGAGCCGTCGCGTCCGCGCGTTGTTAGACGCTTGCTCCTCCGACGCTTCGGCGGCTCCCGACCGACTCTTCTTCGCTCTGGCCAGCAAACCCCCCGCGCCGCCCCTTCCTCATACACCCCCCCTTCGCCGCCGGAGCTAAAGCGAGCGAGGCCGCGCTGTTTTTTTTTTTCCCCCCAGAAACGCCGCCTCCGCTCGCAGCTTCGAGAAGTCACGGCGCAGACATGTCTAAAACATGCTAACAAAAAAAAATGCGAAAACAACAGGGGCTAGCCGACGGCAGCCTCACGCCGCCAGTGCCGCCCCCCACCCTCCCCTCCTCTTTTGCGGCCTAGCAACACAAGCACCGACCTCGAGTTACAGCACGACGCTTCCACAGCGCCCGCCATTTGGAGCGTGGCGCAAGAGTGCAGCCAATCACCCTCCATGTCAGGCAGGTAAGCCCGGAAAATAGCCTCCCCGCTAGCCGCCTGACTGCAAATCCATCTCACAAGTACAAAAAGGATGTTTTTTTTATTAACTTAACCTCAAACTTGTTCCGTTTGAGTTTTTTTTTTTTTTTGCGCCGCTAGTTAGCTGCTAGCTAATGTAAACAACAACGCGAGTAGCAGCGAGAAGCGCCCGGGGTTAGCGGCGGCGGCGGGGTGGAGGGGGGGAAGCACATGCAGCTAACCATTAGCGACCTGGACCGTTGTTGCTACCAGCGGGCTATCTGAAGCGAGCGCCGGCTATCGGGTAATGGGGGGCGCTCGTTTCGGACGTGGCGGCGGCTGAAAGGAAGCGCCGATCCCGCGTAGCGGGGTCCACGGGGCGCATGTTGAGGGTAGGTGTGCGGCTAGCAGTTTTAGCTCGGTGAATGAATCCAGCAGAACTCACCCCTCTCCGTAAGTTCGCAGATGATGCTTTGATAATCCGTGGCGTGCGGGGTTAAAACCACGATGCCGAAGGCGGTGCGGGGGGGAGAAGACACCGGAGCGACGCGTGCGTGGAAGCGCGAACTTATCGGCTGCGTGAGTTATAAAATAAAACAATTCAAGCTGCAAAGTGACAAATCTTTCCGATAGAGGAAAACAATCTCCGTTCGGTTCGTTGTGGACAGAGGGGGTGTGGCTTCCTGCCATAATCCCCACCCCGACGGAAGCCATTGGTGCATCCCGCCAGGGTCGTCACGCAAGGGCAGGACGACGTGTCCGGATTGGGCGTTTGAGCTGTCAATCAAGGATTTTATCGGACAGTTACCAAGCACGCCCATTTTGACTTGAAGCGCGACAATGCCAGTGATGAGGAGTTCCTGCTGCGCCGTGTGAAACACACACACACACTCACACACACGTTGATGCCGGTGCATTAAAGACTCATGGGAAAAAATGACTCCCCCGTAGAGCAAACCGACCACCCGTCCTCCATCACCCAATAACAGACACCCCGCGCCGAGGTAATCCAATAAGAATCGCAGCCTTCCCATTGTGCTTTGGACACATTCTGAGTGCGTCTTTATCCGGCCACATTCAGTAACGTGAAGCATCCGCTCGCATTTAGATTAACTGGATGCTATCAATTTCCATCAGTGCAAATCCCACGAGGAACCTTTCCATACCATATAAAAGCCACATTTTACACCTACATAGAGGCACACTACACATAGAATTAGACTGTGATCCTAACTTCGAGGTTTAGTTCCAGTTTTCCTAACATATACTTGATGTTATGTGTATTTCTGGTGAGTTTCTTTAAGGGCCCGATCATTCTGCGAACAGAGATCCTTGTGTGCAATTTCCTCCTGGGATCGGTGTCTTTCAAATGGCTTGTCAGCTACTTCCGGGAATTCGACGAGACCCGACTCTGGGGGCGGGAACAAATCTGCCTCGGCGCCCGCGTCCCGCCCCTTTGTTGACCGCGCAGCCAATAGGCGCACGAGACGGCCATTACAAATCCACCGCCCCGCCCCCCCGTCCTCCCTCCAAGAAGGTGGGACTTGTGAAATAAACCATCGCCCACGACAGGCGGAGCTGCAGCGGCGGCGGCAGCGGCAGCAGCCCGGGACTCCTGCTATGCTTCCAGCCCCGAGCAGAGCAGCCAGCCGCCGCGGGCTGCGACGCTCCGCCGCCCCGCCATCCGCGCAACAAACCCCAGTCTCTCCCACTCAAAACACAACATTTCTCTCTCTTTTTTAATAAAAAAAAATAGTTTTGTGCAAAAGCATAGAAGCCACAACACTGCAGGCTGTGCGAGGTTCCCCCTCGACAACCGCCCCCCTCCCCGCCACCACCACCACCACAACACTGGACGACTCGGTGAGCAGGATCACCGAGCTGCGCATCGGCCAGCGCGCGTAATTGCTCCAAACAAAAGGCTTTTTTCTTTTCTTTTTAAATACACATATACACTTCGGAGCACGTTGACGCTCTTGCGCGAACACCGGCGGTCAAGCAGCGAGCGGGGCTCGTAGGCGGCGAGCAGCCGCATCGCCCCCCCCACCCCTTCTCCCCCCTCCGGGCGGCAAAGCGCCGATCCGGTTGCCCTTTACTAAACAATGCCAAAGTCAAACGCAGCGGGAACTACGCGGCGTCGCCGCGGCTGCGTGGGAACACGGGCACCGCCATGCCCCCCCCCCCCCCCCCCCCCCCCCCCCCCCCCCCCCCACCCCCACCC
>CAAKHG010023563.1:0-19865 GCA_901007715.1 Dactylopterus volitans
TTCTATTTTTTTTTTTTTTTTTTGTCATTTGAAGCATTAAATTCACTTTGGTTAAGCCTGCTGCTAATTTTTTTTTTTTTCTTTTTCGCTCCTTTGCAAAGCTAATCTTTGTTTGCCGAGCGCCTGCGTTGGGTTGCAGGTCTTGCTTGGAGCTAAGTACCCCATTAAGGGTGGGAGGGTTTGAGTCTGCAGTATTTCAGGCAGGGACCAGAAAACAAACTCCCGCACGATTTAGCTGATCAAAGCGTTTTCTGTGCATCTATTATAATGTGGTACAAAGTTAAAGGAAACATGGCGCTTTGTTGAGGCCGGCGTCCACAGAATATTTTTAAAAACTGCAATTTTTTTTCTCCCCTGCACTGATCTGTGGCGCTTTGGAGAGAGAAATTTAAGATAAATAAATAAATTAAAAAAACCCACATCTATAAATATTCCCCGTTTTCGTCAGTGTGAGGACATGGACATTCATTTCTTTGATGCTATTTGAGGAGCGCGCGCGTGCACCTGCTGGAAACAAGTCAAAGACGGCGAGTTGAGCGCCTCGGTTCGCGCGCTCCGACGTCTTCGCTGCACACGCTCGACCTTTCCTTTTTTTTTTCTTTTTTTTTTTGGCAGTAGCCGGCTCGTGCTTGGATCAGGCGCAAAAAAAAAAAAAAAAAAGCAAAAACCGAAAAAAGAACAGCCGTTTGAATGCATTTTTCAGCTCGTGACCTTAACGACTCTTTAAATATCAGTAAGTGCGCAATGGTTTGAATGGCTCCTTTTGGATGTGAGGTCAAGAATCTTTAACAGCCAAAAAAAAAAAAGAAGTTTGTCGCCACCGTGCTTGTAAGGAACGCGGTGTGACGCCGCCGCCGCGCTCCGAGCGCCTTTTCTTCAGGAGCCCGCTTTTGATCAGCGCTTTTTCATCGCAATAGATGTCTCAGAGCAGGCGAATTTAGTCGACGGGACGGGGGGACGAGAAACAGGATTACGCAAGCACGGAGATGCGGAGATGCGCGTCCGTGGAGTGACACCGCTGTTGTCTCGCTGAGGCGCGACCACGTGCGACCGTCGGCGCCAGGAATAAAAGATTGCAATCCACATCTGGTGGGTGCGTTTGTGACAAGTGTGACACAAACGGCTGTAAATACACACCGTCATCCCACCTTTGGGACGCCGACGCCGCCGCGCGCCGAGGATTCCTCACCGTTCCCGCCGCACATTAACACGGCGCCTAACGAGGTTTCTCAGAGAGTACGAGCCTCGCAGGATTCGGGATCTAAAATGCAGCACCACCGCCCCCGCCGCCGCTGCCGCCGCCGCCACCGCCGCCGCCACTCAAACGTTAAAGAAACTACTAGATGGTTCATGTGTTTTCACACATCTCTGCAACCCAGATAACTGGGCGGCCGATCAAGCAACAGGAAGTGACTGTGGCGTCTCGGGCATGTGTGTGTGTGTGTGTGTGTGTGTGTGTGTGTGTGTGTGTGTGTGTGTTGTCGCGCGTCAGTCGTCGGAGTTCTCATCGTCTCGACGGCCGCGAGACATGAAAGGGAAACGCGCCGCCGCCTGACGCGCGGGGACTGTGCGAGGAGGCGGCGCGCCGCGCGCCGGAAGGCCAGAGAAGAAGACGAAGCTGTCGCCTCATGACGGACGCACGCCGGCGCGCCGCGGCGGCAGTTTGTGTGTCCCCTAACACGCGGATTCTGAATGACGGCGAGTACATCGGCGCCACGGCAGCTCATTCGAATAGACATTTTTTTTTCGGAAAATGTTGTTGTGATCCGAGTTACACCAGAAGGCTTTGTAAGGCCACTTTGACCTTGACCTTTGACCTTCCTATCCATTCAGCCTGGCGTCCTAAGCTCCCCACCTACGTTCCGGAGACACCACGTTAACGAGACCGAGGCAGGTGTGACATCACAATCTCACCTCCCCGCCCACCTCCGAAGTTGACCTTTGACCTTTTGGATAGAAAATCACCCGATCATTCTAGATATGAGCATGGATATTTGACGTAATCCGCCGCTGATATTGAGAGAAAGAGGCAAAGATACTCTGTGAGGCCACAGTGACCTCGGACCACCAAGCTCTACCACCACCTGGGCGAATATCCGTGGTAAATTTCCCGAGACATCACGTGATCGGGGTTCCCGGCCGTCTCCTGCAGGGGAGGCGCAACAACCGCGCGCGGCGCCCGTAACGTCCCGACCGCTCACCGCCGTCCACAAATAACCTCAAATAACCGCTCTCAAACTCTCAAAGAACCAGCTCCAATTCCGCGAGAATGAGCCACTCGAGTACCGCTGATGCGTTCCCGCCGCCGCGGGTCTGCAGCCGCGCTTTCCAGCCGGGTTTCCATCCTCCCACAACGGAGAGCAAAGGTTGCGTCAGGCGCGGCGCCGCCGTGCGTGCGTGCGTGCGTGCGTGCGTGCGTGCGTGCGTGCGTGCGTGCGTGCGTGCGTGCGTGCGGGGGATTCTTATGAACTTCAAGCATCCGCGGGAACGAGAAAGATGATGCCAGCGAAGGTTTCAGCGGGCACGAGTGACAAACGAGTCTTTTGGGGGGACTAATTTCCTTCGAGGTTAATAGTTAACTCTTAATTAAAAGCTGAGCGGCAGCAGCACACGCGCACGCACACACACGCGCACACGCACGCGCACACACACGCACAGAACGCATATATATGCACGGGGGCGCTCGTCCCTCCTCAGCAGAGATGTCACTTCTTTTCCTTCCTCCCTTATGTAACCACGGTGACATGAAAAGGAAGATGGAGGGATTGGACGGAGGAGAGACACAAGCCTCTGGGCATCACTGGGCAGATTAAGAAAGAAGAAGAAGAAGAAGAAGAAGAAGAAGAGTTTCCATAATCCCCCTGAGAAAAGAGGGTTGAGGAGAGAGCCGCTGCCCAGGGACGGCGCGGTCTTAGAGCTCAGAGAGGGAGCGTGAACAGGAATTACGGGCTGAAGTGGAAAGCCGACGTACTTATTTACAGCCATGTCCTGCCAAAGCGCTTGATGGACGACGTGGTCCTCGGGTTTTTGCGGTTGAACTTTCGGGCGGCGACGGAGACGTTCTCCGCCCGGACGCATCAAGCACCACTTGCGCGTTCACCGGCGACTTTAATGCAACCAGCCGGCGGCGCAACCCAGTGCAGTTCCACAGCATCACAGATTACAGTTCCAACAATAATAAATAATATTAATATTAGGGACACCTTAATGAGTGGGATGGCCAAAATATTAGGGACACCTCTCAGTGTACCCCAGTAAATCACAGTCCCAGTAACGATCGTTCAGATATGTCACCACCTCTCTCAGACAGACTCTAACATTTCAACATAAAAGTCCCCCTGAAGGGGAGAATTTATTGCAGGGCTGTTGCATTATATCCGAGAATAATCATGCAGCGGCCGTAACTTTATGCCTGATCGGTGTACAAACAAGAGATCGTGACACCAAAAGGTCTCAGTTGCCCCCTGGTGGCTGGCTGCAGTATGGCCGATAAACTCCACCAAAAAATGTTAGGCCAGTGTTAAAAAAAATATGAAAAGTATTCTTTACATATTTCCGAAAAACTGGTTTCTGCCTCTTCATTAATTCGTGTGTTCATTTTTCTTAGAAGTTTGGTTTTGGTTAGTGTATAAAAACGGGGGCGGGGCCTCGCGATTGACAGCAGTGGAACACGGAGGCCTTTATGGGCTTCTGTTTGGGAATTGTACAGAAGTGAGACAAGAAATGTACACAGTGATGATATCGGAGATGTGGGCAGCCAATCGGAAGTCCGGAATGAAGACAGAACCTCATTGGAAACGTGCAAATTCATGACGCTGCACTTCGGTTCCTGGGGGGAACATTTCGGGATGGGAGTTTTCACGTCAAAGCATCGCAGCGCATTAAGTTTGGAGCCACCAGGGAATCAAACCTGCAACCTCGGCAGTCGGTGACCGCGCCACCTGCGGACCCCCTGCGTCATTTAACACCAACGAAGAAGACTAGCTGACACACAGGAAACACGGCAGCCATTCATTTGCCTAAAGATGCTGCACGTCCCCACGAGCAGACACACAAACGCAGCTCCCGCCGACACACCCGTGCGCGAAGGAGTCTGACAAAAAACACACCGAGTTGTTACAGACACACACACACACACACACACACACACCTAAATTAGCGAGGTGTTATTTTTCTCTCAGGTTTATTACTAATTCATCCCCCTCTGTGAGCGTTGGAGTGTCACCAGGGAGGACGCAGATTTAGACAAGCTGTTATCACCGGACACTCACACACACACACACACACACACAAAAACACACACACTTGCTCACACACAAACACACTCCCACACAGAGTTACACAGTTATCCGTCTTTTTTTTTTTTTTTTTTTTATCAGCCACAGATTTGGTGCATGCCTGATAAAAATACACCGGCGCTTCTTTTTCTCACACTTGTGAGGAACGGTTGGCGCGCCAGGAGTGTGCGTGCGTGCGTGCGTGCGTGCGTGCGTGCGTGCGTGCGTGCGTGCATGCGGGCGTGCGTCCGTGTGTGTGTGTTTCTGTGTGTTTTTGTGAATGACAGACTTACGAGCGTCAGCACGACACCCAGACTCATTTATGTCTGTCTTAAATAACGCTGCGCACTTAAGAGCCGGGCTAGAACATGGTGCGTGTGTGTGCGTGTGTGTGCGTGTGCGTGTGCGTGTGTGTGCGTGTGCGTGCGTGTGTGTGTGTCTTTTTTCCCCCTCTCAGGTAATAAAAGCTGTGCAGTAAGCCAGATTATACGAGCTGCACTGAGACCAGGCCGAACCACTTCTGTCCTTCTGCCGCGCCGTTATCGAAACAAACAGGCTTCCTGCGCGGCGGCGGCGGCGGCGGCGGCAACATCCGCTCTG
The DNA here is from genome assembly GCA_901007715.1 of Dactylopterus volitans. Classification (NCBI taxonomy): domain Eukaryota; kingdom Metazoa; phylum Chordata; class Actinopteri; order Syngnathiformes; family Dactylopteridae; genus Dactylopterus; species Dactylopterus volitans. The sequence continues at coordinate 4,878 of CAAKHG010023563.1, forward strand.
ACCTTTGTTGTTATTCGACAGAGTCACAATTAAGTCACTGGAGGTTATTAAACTGACCTCTGCGTCTCTGCAAGCGCCGCCTCTGCTATCGGGGAAGCGTCACGGCAACCGGAAACAAAGTAAAGTGCACGAGATAGCTGCTGAGTACGCAGGTTCTGCAAAAAAAAACAAAAAAAAACACCAATCCCCACCCATTTTATGTTCATAATCAGAGACCTGACGAATGACAGACCCCTCTAACGACCTGCGGGGGTCACGGCGGCGCCCGTGCGGCTTTCGGAGACGCCGAACTCTTAATCTCGCCAGCGTTCGGCTCTTTTTGGCAGCGAGAGGCGGGGAAAGCGGCGGCGCGAGGATGACATCCGAGGCACGCTTCCCTCTAAACAGGCGCTGAGCATGTGCGTGGGGTGTGTTTGCCCATGCATGCGTGTGTGTGCGTGTGTGTGTGCAGCGACGGACTGCAGCAGCCGGCGGCCTTTCCACAGCTCAGCTCTGCCCCCTGCAGGGGAAGCAGGAGCAGAGCACCGTGGGAGAACTGCGCCGTCTTGAATGCTGAGAAGGAGGCTTGTTCTCTGCTCCTGTTATGACCGGCGGCGCGTGTAAAAATACTAGTCTAATACACGAGAAGGTCATCCGACTTTCCACTTAGCGCTGTGAATTGTATTTGCAATCCCTTCTATGGAATGCAGCTGTTTGTCCACCGGCCGTGCACTTTACAAGTCAGTAAAAATACTGCAAGTGAAACTAGGAACACATACAGTGCTTGAAAAATGTACTAGACCACCACCCGATGCGAGATTTACGCACAGCTGCTTAAACGAACAGCATTGGTAATTATCTAAATTTTCTTTTTTTATGTCTCTCTAATGGTTAATCCACCCGTATGTAGAAGCTCTTTCAACGAGATGATATTTCTAAGGCTAAAATGTCATTAATATTGTTATTGCAATTTACGGTTTTTACAAGAAAAAAAAAAAACCTCGGAAAAAATAGCAAACCACGTTATTATTTCTTGATTGAAATGTCAAATTATAGTCATCTATGTGCATTCCTGAGCAGGGAAAAACTCCTTTTAGAGGTTGCACGTTACGCTTCATTAATTCCTGGCTTCTCGGAGGGGCCCAGCGAGCCGAGTCTAATTTGGGTATAAAAAGGTGAATTCAGTTCCTGTTCAAAATGGTAAAACCTAGAGATATACATATACACTTATATACCTTATATGTATATATGTATACAGCATATATAAAACCTTACATGAGGTGGTTGTCTAATAAATTTGTTCAGCACTGGTACAAACATATAAACGCTGCTTACATGGAAACAAGGTTGAGGAAAGAAAAAAAAGTCGGAGTTTAAAAAAAAAAAAAGCGCGTTCCAAAACAGGTGAGACGGATTAGCAGTCGCTGGAATTAGCAGAAAAATGCACGTTTTCAGTCGGGAAATTAAAGGCACGGGAAATCATTACGGAGAACCGGAGCGCCTCCCGTTAAATATGGGAGAGTTTTAAGTAAACGGGATCAAGGGAGAAGCGTGGAGCAGCCGAGCCGGTGAGGCTGAGACGTGCGCTGAGCAAAAGGGGGGCAGCCTCATTAAAGAAAAGCTTAAAGGTGGGCAGCCGGGTGCGTTCGCTTAAGAAGATACAAAGTTACTGCTGCTCCCCGTCCGAGGAATTTAACTGGACGTTTAAAGATGCCGGGAAATTGATCGTATGGAGCCGCAGAATAGCCCTCATAAATAAGGGGCAATTACAAGAAACCCTTATTAGTATTAATGTATATCAACCACAGCCTGCGTCTATGAAGTGGGTGTGGCCACAAGATTGAATGTTGGATGAGGAGATGACGAAAAGAACATCATGGTGTGTCGAGGAGGACTTGAAACTGGCGGCTGAGATCGTAAGCGGGTGACGGAAATATCTGGAGGTGACAAATCAATATGTCAGTTTTCTTTTCTTTGCACCCGCACGAGTCGCCCCCTGCTGGCCGTTACAAAGAATGGAGGCCCCGAACCCCCCCACCCACATTCACATCCTGCATGCACCTTCTTATGCAGTCTATAACGCCAACTTAAAGGACGCTTGCTCGTTAATATTGACGTCTGTTTTTTTTTTTCTAAATAAAATCAGCATATCCCATAAAAAAAGAGCAAAGAACGGGAGATGGTTGAGCATTAGTTCTAACCTCTCTAACCCTTTTTTTTTTTTTTTTTTTTTGCTTTTGCCAGCGCTTTAAACCAACAATGATTTCGTCGGAGACCTTTTCATTAACAAATAAATAAACAAATAAATGAGTAAGGGCGCGTCTTTGTAATTCATAGCAATTGAGGACAAATGTAATCACACAAATGCAGTTCCAGAATCAATACACACACATCCACCGAGAAGTAATCCCCGGACGAGGCGGTCTGCAGTGATTAGACCCTGGAAGTAATTTACACTGACACCAGCCACACAACTGGAGCTGCCCCTCCCTGCCTCCCCTCACTCACGCTCTCCACATCACTTTCCTCCTTCCTTCCTTCCGTCCTCTCTCTCTCCGTCTCGCCCGCTCTCGCTTCATGTCTCGCCTGGTTTCATCCTTTATTCCCCAAATCACTCAGAGTTCCTCCTTTCCACTCCTCCATGTTCTCTCTATATTTCTGTCATCACTCGGATATCCCTCCGAGCTTTTCATCCTCCTTCCTGCTCTGTCGTATCTCCTTCATTAAACACACACACACACACACACACACACACACACACACACACACACACACACACACACACACACACACAAAAATGGGGGACAAGCGAGAGGGAGGAGTGACAGAACTCTGTGTAATGAGGTGTGTGTGTGTGTGTGTGTGTGTGTGTGTGTGTGTGTGTGTGTGTGTGTGTGTGTGTGTGTGTGTGTGTGTGTGTGAGTGTGTGTGAGTGCACATCAGAGGTATAATCCACCTGACTCAGGCGTACACATTCAACAAAACCAAACGCAAGCATATGAGGCAATATGGCCATTTTGCACGTATATTTGAATATGTTACGCATGTTTAATCTGTTTGTTGTGTGTGTGTGTGTGTGTGTCTGTGTGTGTGTGTGTGTTTGTGTGTGTCTTTCCAATAAGACAAACAACTAAAGGCATGCATTTCATCTTTCGTACAGAAGTGTTCCACATTTCCACATGCGACTGTGTGTGTGTGTGCGTGTGTGTGTGTGTGTGCGTGTGCGTGCGTGAGTGCGTGCGTGTGTGTGTGAGAGTGAGTCTTCTGGGGCCTAATTGCGAAGCTGGATGCGTTCAGCCATGTTTGCTAACAGGAACAAAGATCCAATTTTATGCTAATTACTGATGCAGAGATTTGCGTCACTTTGATTGTGATGCTTAGTCGGACAAGGAGACTCACGTCTCACACACACACACACACACACACTCACGGACACACACACACACTCACGGACACGCACACAAGCAACGTTTCAAGCAAAAAAAAAAACCCTCATGGACACAATGTCTGTATTTTTGGAATTAATAACTGTTATTTTCAAAACACGTTTTTATTATGCCAAGGTTGCCATGGGAACAACCGAATCATCCTGGCTGGAAACTGCAACCAAGCGCAGATACACATACACATATGATGCTCACACGCGTGCGCACACACACACACACACACACACACACACACACACACACACACACACACACACACACACACACACACACTAATGTAACAACGAATGACGAAGCATTTCAGGCACTTTCACATGCACTTGTTTGTGTATGTTTGTGTGTGTTCGTGCGTGCGTGCGTGCGTGCGCGCGCATGCGTGTGTGTGTTTGCATATAATCGCCATCCTAAAATGGATTTAATAGGCTGGTGCTCTCATTTGGATTTGCTGGTCACCCGTATATAAAATTTGACCTTTTAATTCATCTTCACAATTCCTTAATGCGGTTTTTCTGCTCTTGCCAGCTTTTTGCAAAAATTAAATAGAATTCTGTCGTTGACTAAACCTCCATGGAAGAGGAATTCCATCCCAACGCAGTCGTCCGTCGAGTTGCCGTTTGCATTTCTGCCCATCATATATGCGGTGAAGATTTTGGATGAGTTGCTTTATGAGAAAACCTAACACATTTTATCCAATTAGACATTTGATTGAAATTTTGTCATAATCATCATATGACAGAGGCTTATGGCCAAAAAACATTTTTGTGAGGTCGCAGTGACCTCGACCTTTGACCACCAACATCTAATAAGCCCGTCCTTGCGCCCGAGGTGACGTTCGTGTCGGACGTGAAGATCTTTGCTTTTAAAATCGATAACATGGAACAATAATTCCTCCGACCACGAAATTAATTTAAAAATAGCTGTGAAACAGACTCAACAATATTATAAATTAACAAGGTGACACAAACAGAATACTCTAAAAATGGCCATCAACAGAAAGTAGCTGTAAAGCAACTTCCCTCTCAAACTGCACTTCTCTATTGTGACACTAGGGGGTGCCCTTCACCGCCAAAGCTGTTTACTAAACAACATCTAAACAATGGCAAAGAATAATGATGATGAGTTCTTCAGATTCCTTCTGAGGCGTCTCCACGCAGAGGAAAAAGGCAAAGCAGCAAAGGCTTGACCAATCACAACGCCCCAGCTCCGTCTCCATGGCAATAAGAAAGAAAAAAAAATCTAATTATCATGTGCGCTTGTTTCTTCCTCATAAAGATTTCTGGCAAACAAGAAATCAAAAATCGCCAAGAAAAAGAAAAGTGTCGCACATTCAGAGACATGCAAGTTTTAACCATCAGACTGGCTCGTCCTCAACTCTGAAATTAATTAAAAGCATGAGGGGACTTGTTCAGCCGCCACAGTCACACTCGGCTGCTCCCGAGCGTAAACAGAAAATAAATTAATTAATTAATTAAAAAAAAAAAAAAAAAAAAGCAAATGCTAAACAGGCTGTTGTGGATTCTCACATGTGCAAAGCGTCCCTCCATGAATAATGAAAACACAGGCTGCTACAGTTAAAACAAATCCAGATTGGTTAAATGTGCTGATATGGAACCTCTAATACTCGGAATGAGCTAATGCGCTAAACGCTGCCAAAGAATGAGTCAGTAAAAAATACCGCCGAGCTGAAATCGGCTGCCACATTGTAACTTAAAAGGAAAAGAGAGAAAAAAAGTGGACGGGGGGGGTAGGGGGGGTTCAGACCCTTCAAATTAAAAGCTGATTGCCAAAGCAGGATTCCGAGGCTCCGGTCGCCTCCTGCGGCCGCGCTGCTGGCCGCTCGCGAGCATCTGACTCCGTGTTATTCGAGCTCTCTGACCCAAATATGAGCTTCGTCTTCATGTGCGCTCGTCTCCAGCTGCAAAATCCCCACTCGGATCCCCTTAAAAACTCCTCCTTCGGTGATAATCTCCCACCGCTTGAGTCAAAACGGGCTCGACGTCGTGGCCCCGCCGCGCGGACGCTCGGCCGCGGCCGTGCGCGGCACCTCCAGACCTCCCGACCTCGCCAACAGCAATTTCCGGAGCGTGTCGGCCTGCGTTATCGGGGCGCTTTTGCTCGGCTGCTCAGTCCCAGGTGGCTCCAGAACTCCCCCAAAGTCCCGCTTGGCTTGAGAGTTTTGAAATTTTCCCTCAAATGTCGAGAGGGAACACCACGCTGGCCGATTCAGAGCCTGATTCTGAACCGATTAGAATTTGGCGGTATTGATGTAAATTTACTTGAGCACTGCACTTAAGTACATTTTTTGAGAATGTGTACTTTACTTGAGTATTATTTTGAGGGGGATACTTTTACTTCTCCTCCACTACATTTGAAGGACAAATATTGCACTTTTCACTCCACTGCATTTCTTGTGGCCTAGAGGAGTAAAAAAGTACAATATTGATTCTCTCATTACTTGGTTCTGTTGCTCTTGTGTCAGGTTGATGAATTTTTATTTGATTTTTTGCTAAGTTCTGTTATCAAAGAGAATGTACTATTTCTCCTGATTCATGTGTGGTTTGTCTCAGTCGCGTCTCTGGTCGTACATGTTCCAGGTCTTTGAAACTAAAAATTGGTACTTGATCAAGTGTTGCTAGTTTTGAGCTATAAACAAACATTTCTGCAGCAGAATCTGCAGCAGTGGATTAATTGCACTTACCATGATGAAAATGATGTTTGAGATACTTTCAAGTACTTTTACTTCAGTCGTTTTTTAAGCAAATACTTTAGTACTTTTACTCAAGGAACATTTTTCAATAGTTTTACACTTACAGGTGAGATCAAGGTGAACGTTTCTGCTCAAGGAAGTTATGTTTTTGTTTTGTTTTTTTGTCCCGGCTCAGTCTGTCTCTCCGAGTCGGTCCAGCAGGGCAGGGATTTGCGTTGCCGCGACGACAGGCCTCGACGCCCAAGGTCGTGTCTTTAAACGCAAAACGCCGCGGACCGATTGGCTGTCGTGACTCGTGCTAAAAATGAGCTGTAGACCAATGAGGGGTAAGATTTTTTTCCTTTACTTCCTATTAACGTGCCACAGTAAACGTGACCTGACACTGTGCTGCTTACACGCTCTGGTGGCGAGGCAGCTCGGTCTCGGCGAAACGGGCTCCGAGCGAGCGAGCGTGACGCTCAAATATTTAAAAAAAAAGTTGTTGTCAAGCAGAGACGGGAGCGCCGGCGCAGCGGCTGAGTGCCATGACAGGCGTTCTATTACTAATGCGGCCACGCGAGAGCTTCTTCGGAGGCGGCCCGGGAAGGCAACGGGCCCGGCGCATTCTGCTTGTCGCAGGAATTCTGCCTCACGACCTCTTTTGTCTGGTCAAAATGGCGTCGTTTGAAAAAAAATACAAACAATCCAGAAAGCCCAGTTCTCCACAAAGAGCAGCGAAATGCCCCTTTAATGGTGCTGAATCCATGGAAAGTTCGACAAACTCTCTATTAATCCTGTCTGAACCGCTTTAATGGAGTGTGTGACCACAGGTGTAAATGCAGACACACGCGCGCACACACACACACACACACACACACACACACACACACACACACACATACATACACACACACGCGCATTGATTATTTATCACAGTGATTGATAACACACAGCTGCTCATGTCACTGCGGAGCCCGTAAGACCGGCTGACTCAGCAGCTTCTGCCGGGGGTCAGGAAGTTTGCGGGCGTGCGCAAGAGGAAGAGAGGGAGAGCGCCCGTGTTTGTGTGCCCTGCATCACGCCTCGCAGGAAAAGACTGCAGTAAATGGGCAGGAAGTGATGTCACAGGTCGTCCAAGGTCAATGGCTCTACCCTTACGTCGCCACAGCGATGGGCCATTCGCTCGCGCTCTCTCACAGTCTAGTGGTGTTTCCTCTGTCACGCTTGCATGACCTTTTGACCCCATGAGTGGAGGTTGATGCACACTCATCCTGCTGCGGTCCATCAGTCTTCCTTTACCACTTCAAGTGCGCACACACGCGCGCACACACACACACACACACACTGACCCTGCAGCAATTACACATGTCCTTCTGCTGGCTACACTGGAAAACAGATGGTCCAAGGTGTACTGTACACACACACACACACACACACACACACAGCCAAAACAGCTGTGAAGTCACAACTGAAAAAAAAAGAAAATCTGCAGAAACTCACAGAAGCAATGTGGAGTTTTAAAGTACAACTTGAAAAAGCTGATATGGAGAGGAAGGAATGCGCAGAGGAGTCGGACGGCGGCGGCTTGAAGTGAATCTCGCGCTCCCACTGAGACCGTTTTTTCTTCCAAATGCAACAAGACAAAAACAGAGGAACACTTCGTGGACCAGAGCGAGCGGGGCTCGCCTTCGCTTACTTGAAAGATGTGACCACAATGCATGATGCCGTTTTAATATTTGGCAAAAACGCTGGTCCCGCCTTCAGTGTTTGACGCCGCAGAAATGACGCGTGACTGCGCCTCGGCAGGGGGAGACGGCGCCGCGTCCGCTGCGTGACGAACTTTCAGCTTGCTGCTCGTCGTGCTACTTTTTCCATTTGCATCATAAAATTAAAAAATGTGACGTTGAAAGGTGTTGTCACCTTCTATAGATTGTTTTTCTATTTAATAAGCTACCAGGTGAGCGACCGGGCGAGCTGCTGGAGACGTACGTTGTTTCCGACCTTATATTCCCGATACGCAGGTATTGATGCTAACCGCGATAACTGACGTCGTGCTAGCTGCTGCTGTGTAATAATCCTGCGCCTGTTAAATAAAGTGGCTGCTCTGTTTACGCACGTCTGAGCGGTGATGGGTACCGACTCTCTCTCTCTCTCTCTCTCTCTCTCTCTCCACCCACCATCTTTCAGCTCTTTGCTTTGATTTTATGCCCAATATAATTTCCAGACGCATTATCGGGTCTGATAACTCCACTTGCGTGCAAGTTACCAAGCGCAAAATGGCAAAGCAACAGCAGGAGCTTCCAGCTCTCGGATTCACGTCAGGGTTTTTCCCCTTGCAGGAGCTCAGAGGACAGATGTCGGACTTCCATGAGGCGCACTGAGACGCAGCTCCAAATGACCACTGATGATGTCCAACATATTGACCTTATTAGGTGGTCATATGCCACTCAGATGCGGTGTAATGTGTCAGATAACGAGTCAGCTCTCTTGTCAGGGGAAACATCTTTGACCTCTTAACCCCCTACAGTCGACTTCCCCTTTGCTTTGTGCTAAAATGCGCCTTTCTCCTTTGCCAAGATGTCAAGAGTCTCTCTTTTCAAGCCTGAGCTGTACCTGCGGCGGTTGCCAAAAAAATAATTAATATATCGCTTCTATTGAAACGCCGGCGCGCCGAATGGCTCCACATCCTGTCTGGCCCGCTCTGACAGCAGGCCTCATCTGTCAGGACCCACTGCAAACCCCCAAAGGTGACTTATCACCAGCTGCCAGGCCCACGCATTTGTTTTGGCACCACCTCCTGTAGTTCCAGCCCGCTTTGACGTAGTTAACCTTGTATTACAACAAACTACAACTACCCCACCCCCCCAACTCCCGTCCCCCCGGCACCTATCGACCGACTCCAGCCCCGGCATCTACGGCGAGGCTCAAAAAGCAGGCGTTCTCTGGTCATCTGCGCTTATTCCCGCGCTATGATAGCGTCCATGCATGTCAGGCTCTCTCGGTGGCGTGATGCTGCACAGACCCCCCCCTCCCCCCCCCCCCCCCCCCCCCACCACCGCCATTACATCATTGCCCAACGCACACGCCGGCCCTACAGGGATGTGTGTCTCGCTAAGATTACTTCCAGGAGCCATTGTCTCAGAGGAAAATTGAAAGGAACCAGCACTCCATCCATTTCCCCTCCTCTTCCTGTCCGACGAGCAGGCGGCTCTGACAAACAGCAGACGCGGAACACACAACAGCCGCCGCGCGACGGAATAATGCTGTTAAAGCCGCCTCAATTTCGACTAAGTTGACAACCAACGGCAAATGGAAATTGATTGTCCGGCTCCCGAATTCTGCTTGTCACACAGCCAGACGAGCGCGGCCCTCAGCGCTCTGGAGAGGATCGAGGCCGTCAGCCCTAAAAGGAAATGACGTTCCCTTACCGTAAAATAAATAAATAAATAAAAACGCATGCTCGGTAACATTCAAAGGCTGTTTATGCTCCAGGTGACGTCAGTAAGAAATGAGTGATGAACATCAGACTCCGCAGCAGGAGACGGCTGCTAGGATTGTAGTTTTTTTTACGAACCACGATCACTATCGGCCGCTAACGTTGACCACGGCGCTCCTCCGCTTCCTCCTCGCCGCGGCTATCGAGAACCCGAGTCGCCAAACGATCGGGCTGACGGCTCGGCAGCTCGTTTGGAAGGGACGGTGGCGGGCGTGGAAAGTTACGGCATGTGAACTTTCAACTGTCTTGTTGTACAGTTGCCAAACAGACGCCCGTAAACACGCCCGACGACGACCAGTGATTCGCTCAGAGCAGCTGTCAAATCATGTGACGGTGCAAACTCCTTTTAACTGCGTTAAATAACGAATGAAAATTTGCAGATAATCGGCCGCCGGGAGAAACTTCAGTGCAGGAACAAAAACAGCACTTTTAGTTTGGCCCAAAGACCCATCAGCGAACTTGTGGGTGGGCGGGATTTATGACCTGTAGTGCAGCCAGCCACCAGGAAACGAGATCTCTGGGCTCCTTTTTTGGAGGCGCTTTAATGCTACTCGGTCCATGATTGTTACCATGACGACACAAGTCATCTAAAGGTGATCTTCCAATGAAACCCACTGAACCTGCGTCACAGCGTTATCATCTTTAACATAAAAAAAAGTGTAAACACGTCAGCTCCTGGTTTTACAAGAGCGAGGCGAGCTGTGGCCTCATTATTCCCGTGTTTATGCTAAGCTACACCGAGCTAAGCGCCTCTTAGCACAGATTTGTGTGAGTGTTCAGAAACGCACACATGACTTTGCTCTCTTTCTCACACACACACACACACACTTGCTGAGACAGAGCCAAAATCATCCGGGGAAAGTCACATGCAGGTCAAAGCCATCATTTACACACTTGTTTAGTTTAGATTCACCGTCACACACTCGCATACACACACACACACACACACGCGCGCGCGTGCGCACACACACAGTCGGGTGTGCAAACATCACCGGCAGATCACCAGAAATGGTCATGGAGGAGCAGAATGCACCTGCCCAACACCCAGCTTGCTATCTCTCAGCAAATCCGCCGCCGCTTCTTTCTACAGTGTCGTGTGTGACCTTAAACAGAAGCTCCGCCCTCTCCGAGCGGCGCTGCTCGCCTCCGTCCTCCATCACTGCTACATTGTTCTACGTGTGCGCCGCAAGAAGGCGGCGACCACGCGGTCGCGAACTGCGGTGGCGCTGCTGTCCAAGACCCGGCAGTGGAAGAGGGAAACCTGCTTTCACATGCTCAACAGTGCGCGCGCGCACACACACACACACACGCACACACACACACACACTGACACACACTTCACTCCAGTGTTATTCGAGGATCCCGCAGGATCAGTCAGCTTGAGTGGAGCAGCTGAGGATTACGCAACTAACAGTGTGAACTTAGGAGTGTGATGGCATTTAGAAAAAAAAAGAAGAAGAGGAATAAAAAGATGCTGACAATCAAGAGGCCTCGTCAGGTAAATGGAAAACACCTCAGTCTGTGCTGCAAATACGACAACAACACCACCAAAAAAAAACAATCTCAAAAAATGAAAATGTCATATGTATGAAGACACTTAGAGAAGTCGAGTTTCTTTTCTTTATGGAAACAAATGTCCAAAACCTCCTTCAAGTTGATCTTTCATGTGTTTGACAAGCACCTCACTCACTCAGGACACCAGCGCCCACCCTCTGGGTCAGTACTCTTCTCTTATTGGCCGGCAATTGCACGTTACAACCGTATTAGGCTGCCGAGGAGTTAGCTATGTCGCTAAGCTAAGCTAAGGGAAGAAAAACCACCAGTGGGCCATTTTGAAATTTCAGTTTGATGAACGCACACAGCAGACGAAGAACAAACGGAGGAAACCAAAGAAGAGACCTCCACATCATAGAGTTGTGCTGCAGACTATCGAGCCTCCTGCCTGCAGGTCGCGCTCTCAGCAGAATGATGGAAATATTGTTGGCGCGTGGAAGCTGGAGCAGAGCGGGACCTCCTCCCCATCGCGACGGCGGATGGAGCCACTGAAAGCGAACCATCCTGACCGAAAACGAGCTTCACTGACTTTAATACGAGGAGTTGTGGTGTTCCTCACTCCGCTGGCGTTTACATCCCGACTGACCTGGATATAAATGAGCGGAATTATCCGATTCATTCCTGTTTTATTGTTTATTTAACGGGGACGATACATACCACATTGCCACGGAAAATCGGGGAAAATGTGGCGCACGCAGGACCGTCACGTCTCTGCCGCTCCCTTCTTCGCCTTCCCTGTGTAAACTTCCACAGCAAATTTGGGAAGGCTTTTATTGCATATTGTTGGTAAATGAGCGCGACATTAGCGGGATAATCCACGCCGCCGTGTGCGATACACGCGTCGGGGTTGCGTTATCCCCCTTACATAATTTATTATCGATTGCTAGCAACAACATCGCCGCGCTGACGTAAGCGCGCCATAAAGCGCGTCATTGCAGGGGGGGCGGGGGGGTAAAATCAATCACGGTCATGTTTCATTTGCTGTGTCGCAGCCATTCCAGTGAGCGGGCGCCCACAATGGCGGGGCCCCGACCCACCTAAATGGAACAGGGCCGTGATTAATGTCATTAATTACACCTGTGTTTAACCCGCAAAGCCGTGTCAGAGGGGCTGCTGCGAAAAGGGCTTAGAGAGATACAGTGTGACGGGAACACGGTGCGAGCAAAATGGCTTCGCATCGCCATCCAGGCGCAGCTGGCGTATAAATATCTGGATTTTTTTTTTTTCTCCGTGTCTCTTCCTGTTAAGTCTTTCAAAATGCTGCCGCTAAAATGCACAACTATTAAAGTTAATATTGTCTAAATACGAAACATGATATGGAAGTAGGTGTGCTATGATTTACTTGGGGCCTTTTAACTGCCTCATTCGCCCCATTGTGGCTAGCTACAGTATAGGTCATAAACCCTGCCCCCCCCTTTATGATAGTAGGACTAAAAAAAGAAATGCATCAATTATATTTTTCCATAAGGTGGCTTCATTTTAGATATTTCTTATCATGTTGAAGCTACGTATGATCAGTTTTGGTTTGAATGAGACGACCCTCCGAGGAAGTGACATCATGATTGACAGCTGCTGAGTGCAGATTTGCAGACCTCTGTTTGGGAATTGCAGGCAAGATGGCCTTCTTCCATAACCACGATTTTCTGTTTTAAACTCCATAAATGATTCCGAATGAATCGCCAGCGCTGACCTGCGGGATCTGGAGGCGCCAGGCTGGGTTTTTTACACCGATGGAGCCCGTCGTCATGTTCGCAGCAGCCATCAGAATGAGCTCAGACCGAGAACAAACTACGACAACAAGCCGAGCCAAGATGAAAGCAACATAATTACAGACGGCCCCCCCACCCGGCATCATCCTCATCCTCACCCCCCCCCCGTCCGTCTCACTCCTCAGGCTCACCCATCACTCTCTCCATCACTGAACCCACCATCCAGGCGCCGCATTTAGCAGCTCGTCTGCATAAAAATTCCATGAGACTCGATTTCTTTCTTTCGTATTCATATTAAATTAGGCAGCGGAGGGCGAGAGACAATAAGAGTGAGGGGAGATAATGACAGAATGATGTGTGTGTGTGTGTGTGTGTGTGTGTGTGTGTGTGTGTGTGTGTGTGTGTGTGTGTGCGCGCGCGCTATTATGCTATTATGCCGCTGAGCATGATGCATAAGCATGTGAAATACTGTATGTATGTGTGTATGTTACAAGTGAGTGTGTGTGTGTCATTCATGGTTCATGTCCTGCTTCATTTTTCCATACTAGTGTGTGTGTGTGTGTGTGTGTGTGTGTGTGTGTGTGTGTGTGTGTGTGTGTGTGTGTGTGTGTGCCCGTGTGCGTGCGTGTGCTGGATATTATAATAATTGCCCTATTGGAAACCATTGTAGCTGAGCACTAAACCACACTGTGACCAAGCCAGAATGCATGCTTGGCAAACCAGTGTGAGTGTGTGTGGGTATGTGTGAGGGAGAGATTATCAGGCACACACACACACACACACACACACATGCACACACACACACAGATGACCACCGATGACCTCAGCTGACCTTGCAGCTCCATAACAAATCGGTGTGAGGGTGAAAAAAGGCGAAAAAAAAAGTGCAGGCTTCTGCATACACAAAGGACCTTTCAGACAACGATCACACACACACACACACACACACACACACACACGCACGCGCACACATACATGCTGAAAAACACTGATCACGCTCGCTCATGTGCGCATGCAAGTCTGCAATCACGACTCAAAGCATGAAGATTCAATTTGCCTCCTGTTTTTTTTTTCTTCTTCTCTTTCAGACGGTCACTCTGTAAAACTTAAATTGCGCCTCCACAGATTTTTCCAAGCCCGCAGAATTCTATTATGAACTCTTGAGGAGAAGTTTCCAGCGACAACAAATACGTCAGGCTGGGAGCATTAATCGTGTTTCCATTAGCAACCGGAGCATCATCGATAAGTTCACCCGGTTTAGCCTCTTATATATATCGAATTGGGAACTGGCACGAGTTCATGAAAGAGACGAGAGGTGTTCTCCAAACTTTTCCCGGGGAGATGGAGCAGTCTCGGTGTTCAGCGCCGCAATTTCCTGATCAATAACCAGCTCCGACGACGGTCGGCCTCTGAAGCGCCTCTGAAGCGCCTCCTCGGACGCTCCTGCAAGGTGTTAAATTCCAAAACAAGGCTTTCCGAAGGTCTCGGCGCCACGTTTCCTTCGCAAGGCTGCAACGGTGTTGTGCAGAGAGGAGGCAAACGCGCAGGCAAACGCACGCCGCACGCCAGCTCTACATTCCTGGGGGTTTGCTTTTTTTTTTTCTTATCGTGAGAATGAACCGTCCTCCCCGTTTCGGTACCAGTCCGGTCCATGCTCCAGCTTCCCTCAGCCAACCTCTGATCCCTTCCACATGAATCCACCCACACGCTCATAATCATAATAATAATAAGAATGATAATGAAAACCCCACCACGCTGCTCCTACCTGGTCGGGCCCAGAAAACTTCCATGTCCTGAAGTCTCGCTGGCACAGAAACCGCCACACATGTGTAAAGTATGACGGCAAAGAAGAGGAGAAGAAGAAGTAGAAGAAGATGAGGAGGAGGAGGAGGAGGAGGAGGAGGAGGAGGAGGCCAGCTGCCTACTGAGGTAAACTCAGTGACTCATGCAGCCAGAGGTTGTGGCTATGAGCATGTCAGCCAGCAAGAATGAGAGGGAGGGGCGGGGGGGGGATAGAGAGAGGGGTGGGAGAAGAGGAAAAGAGAGAGAGAGAGAGAGGGAGACAGAGAGAGAGAGAGAGAGAAAGGCTGAGAGAGACCGAGTGAGGGAGAGAGACAG
>CAAKHG010023564.1:0-18158 GCA_901007715.1 Dactylopterus volitans
ATGGAGACCTCTGCGAGGCCTGTTGCCCTCCCCGCTCCTGTTACTGGCGCTCGCCATCAGCGCAGTTGTCACAGTAGTCAGTGAGGTACGCGAGAAGCATTTCTGCTCCTTCTCAACTTGTGTTTTTCTTTATTATTACATCACAGTTATATTCTCTATAATCTATGTTGAAAACTGGTGCTGATCAGTTATCCTGATTTATTCTTAATCTTTGACACTAACATTACTGCATGTTTACCATAGAACATCATGCAAAAGCCCTGCGATATTTTCCCCCTTCAGGAGGAGTTTTATGTTGAATATTTATTGAATTTGTTTGAGAGAGGTGTTGACATGTTTAAATCATTGTTGTTGGGATTGTAGTTTGTGATGCCGTTGGTGGTCCGTCACCCTCATGCACATGAGCGGGATGACCGATATAATAGGAACACCGTGGTATAATGCAGCGAAGTCCCACAGCATCACAAATCACAGCCCCAATAACAATCATTTGAATATGTCAACACCGCTCTCAAACAGATTTAACAAAAATTCAACATAAAAGTCCTGAAGGGGGAATTTATTGCACGGCTGTTGCATTATATTCTGTGGTAACCGTGCAGGGGTTTTAGTGTGGTGACTGACTGGTGGATATTCTCTATAATCTGTCTTGAAACTTGGTCTACTCAGTAGCCTTCATTTACTCCTTTGTCCTATGATTTCAGGGTGTTTTCTGCTGTGACGGCGGCTGGTTACTAAAGCTGGTCCACATCAGTATTGGAGCAGTGTGCCTGCTTGGTGTGCTTGTGACTCTTCTTCTCTCAGAGACCCGGCTCGTCCAGTTTGTGAGGACCCAGCTCTTGCCCCGTTACAGAAAAAAACATATAAATTAGGACTGAGGAAACTCTGCTCCTTGACAGACAGCAACTAAGGTTTACGGTCATTGACTGCGTGAAACCCTCAAGTGGCCACCTTTTCACAATGGACCTCAAGCGCTTGGATGTCGGTGTATATGATATTTTCACTTGATCATGTGTTTGTGCTAAGACAGTAATTATGAGGAAACTTGCCATGATTGTTTTGGGATCTAATGGCTGTGGATGAAAAACAAACATTTTTTTTTTTACAGGAAATAGATTGTCCTTCATAATAAAACAATTTTGTTGATATCAGTGATGTTGTTGTTATGAATCCAGAACTCATCAATCAGCCCTCCTAAAATCACTGTACAATGTATTCATGTCAGAGGTTTATGAGAACAGGATTAGGTCCAGTAAACTGATTTATGTCCATTTTGATCAAACTTTTGTGTATGATTTCAGTCATCTATGTTAGTTCACCTCTTGTTAAAGATTACAATTATTTCTGCTGGGAGTGATCACTGCCTGCACCACAATCAAACCATGCGGTGTTTGGCATGTTTATGTCAGTGCTATACCCTTCAGTATTGTTCTATGTTATGATCAGCAAATTGGTCGGATCTCTGCGGTTTTTAAGAACGTGTTACTGGAAAATCCCTCTCTGGTTAATTGTTGGTCCTTCATCTGTACATGTCATGTCCCTAAAGGATGAATGATGATGTAATTATGGAGAAAAAAAAAAAAAGCAGGAAAGGGTGGAGGCAACATTCTTTTTAGGTTGAACAATGCTTATTATGGTGTTCCATTCGCTTTCTATGTGTATACAGAAGTTTAGCATTGTGTTCAATTCGCTGAGATGTTTAAATCATTCAGACGGACACCTACATGTGTTTTGACTCACATTCTTTGAACTATCTCAAGGGCTGTAGGGGTGACCTCATCACTTTCAAGTGAAGCAGCAAATCATGAGGAAACAAAAAAAAACAGGCCGAAAATAGGAGGAGCCTCTCGTTCCACTGCATCATTTATTACAGAAGTCTGAGGATTTATTGTTCACTGGAGAATTACTGCCAGGTTGTGCTTATATATGGTCTGGACCGACGGGGGAGGAAAAAGGGAGAGGGCTGGCAGACGGGAGGAGAACATCTCACAGGATATCTTTAACTACCCGAGCAACATGTCCCAAGTAAGTCCAGTGTTTGAAATAGTTGACTTTCCGTGGACACGGTGAGTAAGAAATCATTTCCTCTCCTTCAGCCAGGTCAGCAGGAGGATGAACAGCTGCAGCGGCCTGAAGTGAGAGAGGAAGACCTGGCTGAGGCAAAGAATAAACTGGGAGGAGGAGGACAAGTGAAGAGCAAGACATTTGAGGTCATGGAGGAGTGTGGTGAGTGCACACATGTAAACAATGTGATTCTGGGTTAAGTTTGTCCCGCGCAAACGTGGCTGTCCAATTGATTTTGGGTGCATGTCTGGTTAATTTAAGATCACGTTATGGCAGCGAGTTTGCGTGAGGGTTGTTTCTCATGCTGCATAAGTTTCCACTCCATATCCAGAGATGGGGGGAGGGGTCTAATGGATGTGAGGCACAATAACCCAGCAGGATGGAGTGTATTTATGAGGAGCACATCCAGTCTTGCATAACCATCAACGCCTCACTAAACACCAAGCCTGTTTGCAACTTAGAAGCTGTGTAAAACTTAAAAAACATAATGTGATGGTTTGCAAAACATTGAAATCCCATATAGGATTGGAAATGGCACAGATGAGAAAACATTTCAAATATTTAAAGTGCGAAAGAAATTTTTGAGTGTGTTGCTGGCTTCACGCTTAAAAAAAAAAAAGTTGGGACAAGGTCATGTTTCCCACTCTGTTGCATCACCTCTTGTTTTTAACAACACTTTGCAGGCATTTGGAAACTGAGACGACTAATTGCTGTAATTCTGAAAGTGGAAAGTTTTGCTGTTTGATGCATGATGTAGGATTTCAGCTGCTCAGTCGTGCGTGTCTCCTTCAGCGTATTTTGCTTTATATTGTGCATCAGAACTCTTCGATGGGTGGGAAGGTTGGAACTAGGGGCAGGTCAGTTTATCACTCAGACTAGACTCTAACTAGAGAGCAGTGCTGTTTTAATGTGTGCAGGAATGACGTTTTGGCATTGTCGTGCTGAAACAACCGAGGCCCTCCCTGAAAAAGATGTTGCCTTGGCAGCATGTGTTGCTGTTGCTCCTAAAAATATATGGTTCAGCATTAATATTGCATTCACAAACGTGCCGGTTACCCATGATGCCATGTGCACTAATGCGCCCCCGCACCATCACACATGCTGCTTTTGAACTTTGCTGATAAAAAAAGCGGGATGGTCCTTCTCCTCTTAAGCATGGAGGATGCGGCGTACATTGCTTCAGAATTACATCATTTCAAATTTTGACCTCTCAGATGACAGGATAGTTTCCCGCTTTGCCTCAGTCCATCTGCTATGAGCTCAGACCCTGGAGAGGTTGGTGGCGTCTCTCAATCTGGTTTATATAGTTTCCTCTTTGTATGGTAAAGTTTACACTTGGATTTGTGGATGCAGAGCAAAACTGTGTTCGCGCAGATGTTTTTGGAAGTGACTCCGAGCCTATTCGGTGATCTCACGACTGAATCATGTCTGCTTGTAACGCTGCGCCATCTGAGGATCCCTCACGATCAGTTTTTGGCCTCATCTCGTGTACGGATATTTCTTCAGAATCTTGACCGTTTTAATATCTGTACTGAAGACAATGAAATCCTTTTCAGTTTTACATTAAGAAACACTTAAAACGTTGCACTATTTGCAAATGCAATCAGGAGTGTTGAACTTGCCCTCTCTGGGATGCTTTTTGTTCCCAGTCATGTTACTGACCTATTGCGCATGGACATAATTGTGAGATGTCTTCTTTTCGCATGTCATGTTTTTAGTCTTTTACCACCAATTGAATGTTTTCAAACGTGTTACCCGCAACAAATGGGCATCTCATTTTTCAATAATACAATTTTATCTGTCAACATTTAAAATGTTTTCACTGTGCCATTTTCAATTACTTACGGGGGTTTTAATGCTCTGCACATCCTCTCATGCCGTTTCTGTTTGCATTTCACACAGCATCTCAACTTCTTCTCTTCCCCAACAGAGAAAGTGGGTAAAGTTGCTCCGTCTGTGTTCAGCGGCGTGAAGTCAGGAGCAGAGACTGCTTTCAACACTCGTTCAGGCCGACCAATCAGAAAGTAGCGATGGCGCCCGCTCCATGTTTGTTTCTTGCTGCACTTCAGTGTATGAATTGTTTCAAGCTCGGTGGTGTCACAATGTTTGGTAAGGTCACTTGTGTTTTTGCACTCTACCATTTAAGTATAGCATGTTTCTGCAATTTTATTAAGCTGATGTTGAACTGTCCTAAAAGTCAAAGAATTTCTGGGAACTTGCGACCCAGCTGTTGTTTAAAGCATCAATTTCCAAGTTATTATTGCTTCTGTCTCAAGCACTTGCGCGGTCTGTATGTGCAATGATAAAGAAACACAAAATGCATTTTAAAGTAGGAAAGTTTTTTTTTAAACATCAGTTTGCTTTTCACAGATAAAAAAAAAAAAAAAAAGGGCTGCGTTGGTCAAAAACTTAAGTTTTCTTGGGAAAATGTACAAGCAGGATGCTAAACATTACTAAAAATGTAGTAAATCAATCCAAAAACACTGCGGGGTGGAAAAACTGAGCCAAACTGTTTCTTTTCTTTCTTTTTTTTTTATTCAAAAATTATTTTCCAACTGAATTCATACAAATGCATTAGAACAAACTACTACAACAAATGGGACATGATCGAGAGAATAAAGAAGCCAAGAAACAAGGAAGCAGGGAAAAAAAAAAAAAACTGAACGATGTGACGACCGGCCTATGACCCCGGCCTTAACACTTGTGACAAAAACTGCAGAGATCCAGTTTCATTTCATAAACTTGTGATGCTGGTCTTGGAGAATTTTGGCGGAGGACTTGGCGTCGTAGAAAAGCTCGTTGATTTCCTCCACCTGCTCTCGCTCCACGTTCTCTTTTCCCTGAACGCGACCCAGCAGGCTGGCCGGGGTCAGCAGCTGGACAGCGTACCTGGGAACAGCACAGATAATGTACATACTCTTTTTAGCAAAAGAAAAAATAAAGATATGTGCTGGTCCTTCAGGTATCTTTTAGTAGAAAACATGTTAATTACCTAAATAATGCACCAACATTGTAATTAGTAATAATGTTAAAGACATTAAGCCCTGTTTGAATTGTATGACTAACTTTATTTTAGGGTTTCCTCAATCACTGTGATTTTTACCCCGCCAGTTCGGTCCAGAAAGCACTAAATATAAAGACACGCATGAGCCTCATTTAATAGGAAAGTTTTTGTTAAGAAATAAGCTCATAACAAAAAAAAAAAAAAGAAAAGAAAAAAAAGTCTGACTGGATTAGAGAAGTGTGAGGTATGGTAAGAAATCTGCGTTGCATAAATGTTGTGGGTTCAGATTGCTCAGTGAAGTGAAAGAGAAATGGTTTGATTTGACGTTGGCAGATGTGTTGCTTGTCTGGAAAGGTGACTGACGAGGTGTGTGCGGCTGAGTGTGCACATGTGGAAAAAGGCCATTATCTAAATAATAAACGAGTTACCACATTAAATCTGATTGTCTTTAATGAGCGTTAACAATTTAAAATATGAAATAACAATTTTATATTTTAATGAGAGAATAATTTTCTCCTGTTGTACTCATGAAATATATCGAGTTTTGCAT
Organism: Dactylopterus volitans; assembly: GCA_901007715.1. Taxonomy (NCBI): domain Eukaryota; kingdom Metazoa; phylum Chordata; class Actinopteri; order Syngnathiformes; family Dactylopteridae; genus Dactylopterus; species Dactylopterus volitans. Next base: position 5,619 of record CAAKHG010023564.1, read on the forward strand.
CATCATTAAAACTTCACAGCAAAAAAACTAGTTGGACTTTGTTCTTATTCAATTACATGTGGTCTGGCGTGATCTTAAAACTTCCGTCTTGGCTAAGAACAAACTGATAATAAATAGTATCGATGTGGATGCCACGAAAGCGCTCATTTTTTCCCTCTCGACACAGTTTTGAAATTCAATCTTTGCATATAACTATTTCATGCAAGAGGCCCAAGGATTTTAAATGGCATCCTCGATGCGATGGAGTCTGAAAAAATATATTGATGGAAAAAAAATATTGATGCAAATGCCACGAAAGCTGTCTTTTTTTTCTCTCTCGATACAGTTTTAAAATTAAATCTTTGCATTTGAATATTTCACGCAAGTGGCCCAATGATTTTAAATGGCATCTCGGTGCCATGCTGAAAGATTCCTCGTTTGGTGTTTTTCCATCGCTCCGAATCTTGCAATGCACTCGTTTTTTTTCGAACGCTGACATGCAAAGCAGTTTGGAATGAGTTCAACAGAGTCAGAATAAAACATTATTCTTTACTGTTTATTCAGCAGGTAATCTCCGCTTAGCCCTCGCCGAGAGAAGAACTGGACCGCTGCCACCACTTGATAAATATTGCATATTTTTACCTGAGTGTGGTCTTGGTACCAATCTCTGCCAGGTGTGTAAGTGCTTCCTCGCTGATGTTGATCCCCTCTGTCTGGGCGCGGATCTTGACGATCTAAAATAAGAAAAATATATTGGAGAAAAAAACAAAACAATCCACTTGTTACGGATGAAAAAAAAAAAAAAAGAGCGCTGGTCACACAGGTAGATACGCGTATGATACTGAGGTTTACCTGCTTCATCTCCTGCGGCGTGTACAACATGGTGCGGATGATCATGACCCTGTCCAGCAGGTCCAGGGGAATCCCATGCGGCGAGCTGATGTCCTCCGTTCCTCTGATTTACAAAACAGGAGGGTTCAATCCACAAATCTTGCATTGCATTTTGGGGATCACACTCCCCTCTCCCCCCGTTATAAAATACATTTCAGAATTTCCAACCTGATTAAACAGTTCCCCCTGTTGGAAGCGAACACCACGATGGGGGCGATGGTGCTCTCCAGCGCTCGATGGAGGTAGGTGAAGCATTCGATGTCCAGCATGTGCACCTCATCCACAAACAGCACGCCGGGCACCAGCTCGGCTACGCCCTGGTCGATGTAGCGGTTAACCACCTTGTTGATCTCGGCGCGCAGCTTGTCTGGAAATGGCGAAAGGTGATGGAGAAATGAACAAGATTCAAATGTGTGGCAGCAGCATCGGCAGCAGCAGCTCAACGGAGCGGCGATTGGCTCTACCTGTGATTTCTGTCTTTTTCGGTTTCATCAGTTGTCCCATCATGGAGAGAATGTCTTGGCCGCCCTGGGACACACAACAAACAACTATTACACAAGGGGGGAAAAAATCACGCTGCATACTGGTGATGTACTGCTCTATTGCACTGCTGTGACGCAGTTACTGTTGCTGCAGCTGCGTACCTGTGGTCTGGCATTTGCGACATCCAGGTCGTGCAGCGTGACATCTTGGACAATCTCCTTCTTTTTGTGCACATCACCTTTGGGCAGAGGCACGTACTCCTCCGCCTCCAGGTCAAACTCTGTCGCAAATGTGTCACAACGACCTTGTCTCTGCAACGACACAAGAATAAGGAACTTGTGTCCACCACCTAAATATTACAACAGAAGGCAGCTCATGAGAGGAGGGAGAGCAGGTGCACGGCCAACCGCACAGGGGAGGGCATGTGGCCGAGGGATGAAAGAGTTTGGGAGGGCAGGTTATGAGACGGCTGTCAACAGTAACAAATGTGTCGTCCAGCCCTTCTCCTCTGGTCTCTGACTAGAGCCGATCTTCACTCCGGCCCACCCGCACCGATTAAAAGGAGCCGTCATCGCAACCTGTCAACACAGGCCAGAAGCCCCGCTGCTGGAAAAGAGGCATCATGGGAGATGGGGAGATAGAGCTACAGGAATGAGGGCGGCTCATTCCAGAGTACAGCAGAAATGCAGCAGAGCTTTTCATGCTGAGCCCAGAGATGAAAGAATGCCACCATGAAGGACCAAAGAAGACAGCCGGGAATTAAAAAAAAAAAAAAAAATCAGCTATGGTCTAATCGGGAATTTAAAAAAAAAAGTTTTTTCTTGCTATATGATCAGGCGAGCCGACTGCACGGGTGCAAAAGTGAGTGATACCTTGACAGCTCCACTGTTGGCTTCGATGTAGATGACGTCTCCCACTTCCACGCGCTCCTTCTGAAGACTCTCATAAATGCTTGGATCCAGCTTTGGAAACAAGAGAGTTCAGAGTAAGCTGCTGGTCCTTGTTCACCAGCGTTATTTTACAGAAAAGTATTATACTACTGAGAGTTAGACCCCCCTACTCCCCCAGTGTTTGAAGCATATTTATTTTTCCATTCAAATTATAACATTTGAAACTTTTACCGAGCTTTTTTTACAAAAAAAAATATTTGCCACTGAAACAAATGGATGTGCTTTGATGTCACTAAATGCGAACCTTGCTTCGCTGCGATAGCTCCATCACCATGACAACCTCGATAGGCTGCATGATGTCATACAAACGTGAACTCAAAGCAAATTAGATTGTTGTTTTTCCGCTTTTCGTCTTCAATAGGATCCAGAAAAATATGTGATCAACTTTTTGACAACCGGCTCCTTTAAATTATGCTTTGATCAACCAGGTTAAGCTCCGTTGGGATGTCCAGTGCAAACATTATATTATCATTACACACATTATGCCGACAACACTGCAATTGACAATTCAGAACATTCAAGAACAATCGTAGCTCTAAAGCTGACCTTGAGCTGCTTTGTGCCTTTGCCTGTCTTCAGACCGATGATGACGTGGCTGATGGTTTTTCCGTAGCCTCCCATAGGATTCTCCGTCTCACAGGGGGTCAGCTCTGTCACCTCCCCTTCGTACACCTCTTTTGTTTCTTTGATACGTAATCCTAAAAGAGGGCAACATTACAGCCATACAGTGCCGAATGAATCGGGCCTTTATATTCTGGTGCAAACAAGAGCTTCCACATCCTTCAGATCACTGGGCAAAGCATCTATTACATAGAAAGAACCCGTGTGTCCACGTGGCCATGAAATGCTTTGGCATCATCCTCCGTGACACCATTACACTCTTGTTCCCCTCTGTGCAGCCTGCGGCTGTCAGGATGAGGAGCACACAGGTGGCAGGTCAGAGAGCACTGCTGAAGGCGGAGGCTGCCTGTCACAGCACTCTTATCGACACGGTGATGACAACCTCAGAATACCTCCTCCTCCCCTGCAGATCAGGCCCTAGGGGAGGAGTGAAGGCGCTGATGACCATCTCTCCTTATTTTGCAGCTCAATTTCCTTCCCTGTGACAGGTGCCATTAGCAGTCATACACACCCCTCCCCCGACTTAGGCCGTACTTCTTAGCATGACTGTTATACATCCGTTGTGAGAATGGTGAGAGCGGGACACCCGGCTCTTTAAGGAACAACTACAAATACGCATATAGGAATTTGAAAATTCTGTGGTGCTTTATTTTTCACCGCACCTCAATATCCTTTTAAATGTCAGTAAATCCATTTGAGAAGACATTCTTTTCTGTGATATTTTTTGTTTGTCATCCCATCTCTTACTTTATCCAAATGGCTTTGAGCGCTGGCTTTATATTCACTTATGGTTGCCATGAAGAAGTCAGACATAATTTTTGTATGAAAATATGTAAAACTTGTGATTCAGCAATTTTCACATCAAAAACAAAACCCCTCAGCCAAAGTACTGCGTCGGGGAGAAAAAGTGACCAACATGACACTCACCAATGGCCCTCCTGAAATTCTCCATCAGTACTTCTGTTTTTTTAATCTCAGAAGAGTAGACCTCACTGCCCACCATGGGGCAGAAAGGCACCTTGTTGCCCAGCTCCTGTGCTACAGCCAAGGCGAGGGCAGTCTAAAGAGAAGTAAAAATATGGGAAAGGAAACAAAAACAATCACTGCCAACCGCAAAAGTTGTACTCAACAAATTCACTGCTGTGTTGCTGTAAAGAAATGGAGACTGTACGTTGTACATTACCTTTCCTGTGCCGGGTGGCCCAGCCAGCAACACCGCCCGTCCTGCCATTTTCTTTGAGCGGATCAGCTCAACAATGATGCCACAAGCCTTATGAGTAAACATATGTTGAGGTAACATTATGTAGTGTCAAAGGTAAAATCCTGACAGAAACTAACAGCATCACGTAGCTGGAGGAAGCTCGATTTCACAATTTGTGTGTCAGAATTTGCCTTGAAGCGGCTTGTTTTGGTATTTGTGTGCGAGTCTTTTAAATACATATTTCTTCCAAGTTATTATGGTTGGAACTGGACCCCGTTACTCGAAATGTATGCAGTTTTGCCTGGTTAGACTTGAGCAGCCAGTTCCCAATAGAGCATTTGTGGTGATGCTTCTTCATTTAATTATACAATGTCACATATTAAACATTATGAAATAGCACAAAGGGGATACTACGCTAAACTGCTCAGTCTTGAATAAGCACTGTGTCTCAGAAATTATGTGATTGTCAACCCAGCAGCTGCTGTTCTTGATTAAAAATGTCATTCAGTGTTTCCAAAAGCTTAAGATAACCCACAAGACAACCATATTCCATTTGTTGTCATAGAGGAGTATTTAAAAGGAGATTTCACACGCTGGAATCAGAGAATGTGGGATTTTATCCTTTATAAATTTACTCAAGCCTGTTATCAAAATAGTAAATAATAGTAATTAGAACATATATTGGCAATGTATCAATTCCTGCAAGAGGTCGAGTGTCACCTTGAAATCCGCAACTTCACTGATAACAACTCCTCTCTGCTGGTGTGTTTGCATTCTAATCATGTACTAACAGAACGGCTGACTGGAAGTAGATATCTAATTTGTAAATGAAATATCACATTTATGTTGATTTTACTTGAAAGAAAGAAAGAAAGAAAGAAAAAGAAAGAAAGATAGCCAACTGCCACTAATCATACGTTACGGTAGGTCCGCGTTGATGATCCTGGGTATTCAGTACACTCAACAAATGTGTTTTTCCCACGTGAGAATTTAGAACATGTTCTACAACATGTTAAAAGTGGAAACATGATCTTAATAGAAGTCGTTTCGACTGGGCGACGCGACTGGTGGGAAACAGCGACACCGCGGTGCTAACGGCATTAGCTTATTCCCGCATGACGCACGGCTACATGCAAACTCCTCCTTGCAAAAAAATATTCAGGCCTCTAAGTCATTCACCTCAACAATCCCCGAACATTATCGCCGCACCTCGTGACGGGAATATTACCTCTCTTGCAGCTTCTTGTCCGACTAAACCGCATGCAGACTGTTTAGCGTTGCCGGCCTCGTCTAGCCCGAGTCCCTTGACATGACTGTGAGAGGCGATCCGCTGGGTTTTCGTGGTGCTTTTTACCTCCTCGATCTTCATATTTATATATAAATCTGTGGTGTAAAAGCTTTAAAGAAGGTCCAAGGCAAAGAAATGTATCCTGTGCCTGAGATAACGTCTTAACACCGAAATCGACGCCGGAACTCAAAACACAGGGAACTCAGTTTCCATGTGGGTTACTAGGGAAAATCGGCGGAAGTGATACCCTGAAAGCACCACCCATTTCGTATAGTAAACAAAATTATTGGACCATGACATTTCAATCTAAATATTGATTGGTTGAAGACAATGTCAATCATTAGTGCTTCGTGTAAACCACGCCTCTGAAATTTCATTTCCGCTTGTGTCTCAGTCTTTCTGTCGTAGCGGAAATTACCAGAAACGCGTCCGTGAGTAAATAACAGTGTCAAATGAGTGGAAAAGAGGGCAGAAAGAGCGTTTTTTGATCGCCTGTAGAAATTCGTCAGTCACACGTAAAAATAGGACCCATTGAAACGACTTGGTTTTCGTCTTTTTTTATTTTTGTTAGTTATTAAAAAAAGGCGTTCCGCCTCTATGTTCCCGACCGGACTCAAGTGAAACGCTTCGAGCAAGTTGGTTTTCCTGTCAAATTAAAAAAAACAACGTATTTGTATAAAGTTAATTACACATACAGTTGTAGACCCAGAGTAATTCAAAGGGCATGTTGCTCAAATAAATTTTGAGCTGCAATAACATCGACCCATGTTTTTTTGCTGTATGCTGGAGCTGAGTTCAAGGTCCAAGTTAGGCTAAAGAAGTAGTCACGCCGCTAAACCTCGCAGCAGGTCGCCCAACATGTCAGATTCGACTGACAGTCGGAGCAAAACGTTGAATTTCAACGTTGGGGTGCTCGGACATGTCGACAGCGGGAAGACATCGCTTGCCCGGGCGCTGAGCAGCATCGCCTCCACGGCTGCTTTCGACAAGAACCCGCAGTCCCGCGAGAGAGGCATCACGCTGGACCTCGGCTTCTCCTCCTTCACGGTGGATCTTCCCGATCATCTGCGGGCGAACGGAGGCCAACAGCAGTATGACAGCCTGCAGTTCACCCTGGTAGACTGCCCGGGACACGCGTCTCTGATTCGGACCATCATTGGTGGTGAGCTGTGTACAGCAAAGTGGGTTGCAGTGAATATATGTTGTGTGATTACAAAATGATAATATGGCCTCATTTACCAGTTTCTTTCAAGCAACACATTCAAGCAAATCCAGTTATTCCGATGGCTTGAAAGAAACGCCACCCTTTGAAGATGATAATGCTTTTTTTTTATTATCATGGAATACACTTGGTGTTCATTGTGGAGGTATTGTGTTTGAAAGTGTTACATCAGTGAGGGTGGAGCAGATGATAAAGCAACGTCAGTGTGCTTGCCCTTATGGCCCAGACGCTGAATACGCTATATTAGATTTAGTTATGTGTATCTGATGAACTGAGAACTGAGAGTGTGTACAACTGTAGATGCCTCTTGATAACATGCCTCTGGAATGGCAAAATATTTGCCAAATGGTAGGCATCAAGTCACATTTGTCTGCACTGAATAATATATTGCCATCACTACTAGAAATGAAAAGTAGCGCTACTTTTTATTGAAAAGGCAACATCTGTGAAACTGTGTGTTGACTTTTTTGTATCTTAACAAACGCACACCTTCCTGTTTACAGAATAATTCAAAACAGCCATACAGTGGTAAATGGCTAAACTACCCAAAAGCAACATTGCCCCACGTATACATATATATGTGTGTGTGTGTGTGTGTGTGTGTAAATCAAGCAAATACTTGCAAACTTAATATGAATGAAAGAAATCATGAATTATTCAAGATAACCCGGAAAATAGAAATTGCATGGTAAAGTGCGTGATTAACACAAGTTGAGATGCTACCTGCCGAAGTGTGTCATGCTTACAGAAAGTATAGTAGGTCCTAGTACATAAGTTAAATAATTCAGAGTATTTCCCACCCGTCGTACTTGATAAGCTGTAGTAATGACAACATTGTGGTATACTGAGTGTGAGCTGATTCTGTGCCGGTCAGAGTAACATTTGATAGGCATCATATTGGGTGACACTTGCGCTCTATTCCTGTTCTCTCGCTCATACTTGATCCTTCCAGCAGAGGGCGCCTCTACTCTCTATGTAGTTTAACAGGATAATACAAGTTGAATTGGTTATTTGTAAATGGCCACAGAGGTGAGGCACGTATTGACAGTCCACATGCCACTCACTGAAAGGGCCACTGTATGTCCTACATTATTTAAATCTCCTTATTTGCCACATGCTGGAACACATAAATGATGGCATTGATATCTTTCATGAATGGAGGCCGAACAGAGGCACTGGAACGCTGATTGCTGCTCCGCTGTGCAACTAACATAGTAAATTAAACATATGAGCCAGTGGGGTGGCACATGCTATAGATTAGGGAGGAAGGGAAGCGTTGGGAATGGGGTATGTATTAAACTTCCCCTTCTGTCCCAAGTGGGGAGAGCACAGGAAAGAGAGACTGCCAAAGTCAGGAAAAGAAAAGAGGCAAAGGAAAGACAACCAAGTGAGCTGCAGCTCTAGTTTCAACCCTCTAGCCCTTACTCTTTCTTTGCTTTTGTGCGCCCCTCCCCTGATTTCTCTTCTTGCTATACTGTTTTTCTTGGGTGTCTGTGTCCTTTCCTGTTTGTATTGCTGTTGTCGGCCTCATAGTCAATATCACACTGAGGTGGCTGTTAGAGGATGAATAATAAAACAAAATATGTCCCACAACCTGAATTTTTCTCAGGGTTTAGTAACGGCATGACCTGGCAAAATTGAATAGTTAGAGCGTTGTAGATTTTCTTAATATATTTTTCCTGTATTTTTCTGTTTTTTCCCCCTAGGGGCACAAATCATTGACCTGATGATGCTGGTGGTGGATGTGGTGAAAGGGGTGCAGACTCAGACTGCAGAGTGTCTGCTGATAGGAGAGCTGACCTGCCCTCGCATGGTGGTTGTGCTGAACAAGATCGATCTATTGCCAGCTAACAAGAGACAGAGTGCCATTGAGAAAATGACCAAGAGACTTCACAAAACACTGGAGGGTACCAGGTCTGCATTTAATACAAATGAAATACTTGATCTGAACAGATAGCGGAGGAAGTGGCTTTCAAATCTGGGCCCAGACATTTCAGTAGGTCAGGGAATCCCATGTGTGTGCGGAGTAAAGATTAAAGCTCTTGTCAAAATTTCACTTTCATCATCTACTGGGCCCTTCTGTGTCTTTGTCTGTCTTTATAAATGAGAGAAGACCCACTTTCATCAATGATGAGATGAAGTGATCTTGACTATTTGTGTTGCCCAGATTTAAGGAATGTCCGGTGATTTCTGTGGCAGCAAAGCCTGGGGGCCCGGAGGCTCCCGACTCAGAGGAACCACAGGGAGTGCCACAGTTAATAGAGGTAATATCTGGAACTACACTGGTGCCCCTTCACAGTTACTAATATACGTAGCTCAAAACACTATATGATTACAAAGGTGTTCAGTTGCTTGACCTTGCAGAGGAAGAGAGAAAATGGTTACTCTGAACAATGGGTTGCATTTGTTAGGGGTTCAGTGTCTTGCTCAAAGACACTGACTTGGCCATTCTTCACCAATGGCCAAGTCTGTAATCCCTGAAAAATGCAGCGCTTACTGGCAAACCTAAAGGGAAATTGGTGTTACTGTACATTTTTGAATTATTCCTTCTCGTTTTATCTTGGTAAATATGTGTGTACATGTGCTCCAGTCACAAATGTGCCTTTGCATTAGTATGAGAAAGGTCATGCTTCATGTATTTTTTTTTTTTTTTCCTTTTCGGTTCCCATCTCAGCTTTTGAAGAAACAGACATACCTCCCTCAGAGAGACCCTGGAGGTGACCTGCTCATGGCTGTAGACCATTGCTTCTCCATCCGTGGTCAGGGGACAGTCATGACTGGGACCATCCTGCAGGGGTCGCTGGCCATCAATGACACAGTGGAAATCCCAGCTCTAAAAGTAGGCTTCAAAAGTTGGCATGGTTTCTAGATTTCTGGTATTGACAAATAGGCAACATGCCTGACATGCGGAAATGCTTTTTGTAGAAACCGCAGGGTGTAGGAAGTTGAATAGGTGACTGCATGTGGACAGATGCGGGGAAAGATGGCCGGATGGGGTCAGAGAATGTGTCGGTTTAATGTGAGGGTAGGATGAGGAGACTTGGGGGTAGACTGGAAGCGCAGGAGTCCAGTAATTCAGACCAGATGCAAACCTTCACCCGGGCTCAGCAAAACTGTCTGCAGTTACCATATTCACCTCTGGGTGGCAGCAAATATTTAAATTAGTTGTTACCGATCACGGGCTTTGATCTGTTACCACTCGTTGAATGATTCAATAGGCAGTCAATCAGACAGATATCTTAAAAAAATTCAGTTTGTACATGTCTGATTGATGCAGTATATCATCAAGTAGAACCAATTAATACTTTTCACGGACACATTTTAAAATGCATATTCCATTACGATTTTCACAAATTACAATCAATCACAAGTCATAGTTGGCAGTCCACTAAGGCTTTTTAAGAATTAGTTACAATAAGTAAGAATTTAAGGAACCATAGAGTTAATTGCAAAATTAAGAGCCAGTCATTGTAGTGACTTATATGGTGAGAGGAATCAGTAAAATTACATCATTTACAGTCTTTTGGGATGAATAATATACAACAAAATGACTGATAAATACATAAGTAGCCTAAAGGATTGTGCATTCACTACTTATCTTACTTAGCTTACCACAAAGTTTAATGACAAACAACTGATAAATGTACCAAATGGTATCTGCTCCTTCAGTGAATTCAATGTGAATCAAGAAAAGCCTCAGTTTTGCAGCTTTCCAAACCTGTTCAGTTTTTTTTTTTTTTTTTTGAATGATACAAATATCTGCTGTCTGTGTTCAAGCATGCTTAACCTGTGTTATTTACTGGTCCTCTGACATCAGGTGACCAAGAAGGTAAAGTCGGTGCAGATGTTTCGGAAGCCAGTGTCGGGGGCCATCCAGGGAGACCGCGTGGGTGTGTGCGTGACACAGTTTGACCCCAAACTGCTGGAGCGGGGTGTGGTGTGCACCCCGGGGTCTCTGCGCACCCTCTACGCTGCTGTGATCTCAGTCAGAAAGATAGGGTACTTCAAAGGCTCTCTTTCCACCCGTGCCAAGTTCCACGTCACAGTGGGTCATGAGACAGTCATGGCGAGGGTGATCTTCTTCGGCCTGCCACCTGCGGGTGCCTCAGTGCCCCTTTCAGACTCTAAGTCACCTCCGCAGCCCTGCTCGCTAGAGACGGCCTTCACCTTTGACAGGGAGTATCTCTACCAGGACGAATATTCCACAGGTCAGGCGGAGTCAGGTTCAGGACCTGACCCAGAGCAGTGGGCCTTGTTAGAGTTTGAGCGGCCAGTCACGTGCCCCTCTCTTTGCCTCGTGATTGGCTCCAAGCTGGACACTGATATCCATGCTAATGCATGTCGGTTAGCCTTCCAAGGCCGTCTTCTTCAAGGGTTTGAAGATAAAGGCTATGTTGAGACTGCACTGCCACGCCTGCACATCTACAAGACCAAACACAAGGAAGGACAGGTGGAGAGGGTGAGTAGACGGTCCTGTTTTTCTCATCCTCTTGCTTCTCCGTCTCCTTGATCACGTTGTGCTCCTTTTGCCGCCCGTGGTTCTTCGAATGTTTGTCATTGCTGGTGGCACTGGAGCATGGGTCTCAGACAAAGCCCCTATTGTATATTCATAAACAGACACGTACACACAAACAAGCATGCATATGCAGCCCTGGTGAGCAGTGTTTGAGGCATGCGTGGACATGCATGCCTTAGCATGTGCAGTGACACAGAGGTGTGTGTGGGTGGCCGCCTGACGCCACTTGCCGTGTCTAGCTGTCGGAGACTGGCGCTGTTTGGACACACCTGAGTGGCACTGGAATACCCACATGACTCTGAGTTCACCTCTCCTCAGTTCACTCTGGCTCAGCAACTTTCTCTGGCGTCTGCCCTTCTATTTTCCCATACGCGGCTGTTTGAAATTTTCAGTAGTGCATAATTAATGTGGTGATATTCTGTGCCGCTCCCGATTTCCCCTTCCTACTGATCCATATTTCCTTCTTATCCAATTGTGTTACTTTCTCATCCTAGCATTTGATTTTAGCACTTTTTTTTCAGAAGCGTCATCACTCTCCAACTTATAGATTGTCATCTACTGTTTTCATCTCTGTATATAGGGATGTTCATGGTTAGGAATTGATCAATACCACAATATTCCCATTCCAACAGTGTTTGTCACAGCAAAGTCTGTTTATAAACTCAATAATATCTCCCCAGGAACAAACTCGATATAATTTTCCAATTTTACATCAAAACACTCAGTGTCACAGTGACCATCACTCATCCACTCCCTCCTCCATCGTGCTTCTCATCTCAATCTTCACTGATTAATATACAGGAGATGGAGCTAATGTGGGGGGGAAAAAAGTTCTTGCAAATGTCAAAAGAGCTCCAAGTCAGCTGAGTTTTTCAAGCCCGACTCTGTGCTCCCTTGAAGTTGCAGGGTTGGGTCTCTCGTCATTCTGCCGTGTACAGTTAAGTTGCTCTGCGCGCACCCTCATGCAGGGTCAGACTCAGTTCAGGGGTCAAGTGTGTGAACTAGTTTCCTGCTGTTAGCACCTTGAGCCGTCGACAGCTCCAGTCACTGACTCAGGAGTAGAGCGGCGCGCGCAAGAGGTCAGACTGTGGTCATGTGACGTTACATGTGCTGTTGATCTCTCTGCCAGAATGAGGGCAGTTGTGTTTCAAGACTTGAGAAGTCCTTTCCCTGAAGGACACATTTCTGGCATTGTCAAGACATGACGGCCTCATCCAGTCACTATTCATACGGTCTGTCAGACATGTATAGCAACTGTATTTTTTTTTATCAGCGCATCAGTCACGCTTGAGGGACATCAGGGTCAAATGTTCAAGAATGAATGAGGGTTAGGCAGAAGAGAGAGGAAGAGCTAGTGGCGTAGGGGAGGGGGGGGGGGGGGGGGAGTCT
>CAAKHG010023565.1:0-14371 GCA_901007715.1 Dactylopterus volitans
CCGTCCGGCTCCTTCGCCTGTTGCGCTCGCCGTCCTGCCCATATTTCGACTTTCCCCGGCGCCGCCGAAAACGCGGCCATCGCTCATGAGCGCGCCGCTGTTGCGTGAGACAGGAAAACGTTTCACTCAATTATCCCGCGGACCCCGAGTTGTTAAGATTGAAGGCTGCTCTCTGACTCGGGAGATTATCTATCTGGTGAGCTCAGTCTTGTTCTTTCTTTTCTTTTTTTTTTTTTAATTACTTTAATGCACATCCGAGCGCAAGACGAAGCATTTGCTGCTTCTTCACCCCTGGTTTATATCTAAGGAGGGAAGTGAGGGGGAAGTGAATCTACCATATATATAATTATCCGGCCATTGATGGATGGACTGACGTGGAATATCGGCCCGCTCGGCGTTTATTCGGCATCCGATAACACTGGCTACAATTAGCCGTTTATTGCGGGTTTTGTACAGAGTCAGAAGGCGGCCGTTCATTGCGGCGACGCGCTGCTGGTGTGAGCCTCATCCCGGAGGAGGCGACATGATCGATGTGACACCAGTCTTTATATCACTTGCAAAGGAAAAGAGATGCTCTGCCGGGCACGTTGTCGCATGTCGGCCCGAATCACTTTCCTCTCACTTCATTTACCGCCGCGCCCGGATCGGCCCTCCGCCCCGACGCTCGCTAATGTCCCCGCCATCCCCGCCGACGCCGCTCTCCGTTGGTGGGTGAGGGATTCTTTTCCCCCCTGGGGCATCATGGTGGCTGTGAAGCTTGTGTCAGCTGCTGAAAGTTAAGGCCCTGTGGCGGCTGCAGTGCCGGCGTCAGCCCGAGTTAGCGAGAACTTCGCAGAGGAGCAAAAAGGGCTGCTCCTCCTCTCACCCGGGGGGGGCTTCGCACGGTCCTGCAGCTCCGGTCTGACGGGGCGCCGCGCCGTCTGTGGGCCTTATCGAACGCCGCCCAGGCCCGCTCTGCCGCGGCGGGTCGCTGAGGCGGCATCCAGCGCCAAACGCCACCACAGAGACGCCGGCACCGCCGTGCATTTACTGCCACGCTGCATCTCAGATGACAAGATAGGCTGTGCCATTTAATTTCTAAACACGGTTTAATTCTGAAAAGGACTTGGAGCTTCTCCATACACATTTGCTGCCTTGGCTTGGCTTGGCTTGGCTTGGCTCTCTTTTGGCGCTTTTCCACAAATCGTACCTGTTCTATTCTACTCTACTTGCCTTTTGTGGTTTTCCATTCGGAAGAAAAACTACTTTTTTTTCAGTAGCTGCTCTTCTGGGGTTCCAGAAAAGGCCGACCAGGTACTATGGAGGTACTAAAAGGTGACGCCAAAACGCTGCAGACAGCTGATTGGTCAGAGAGAACACGTCGCAGCGTCATCAACGCGTGGCACGTCCAACCCGTGCCCGAAAAAGTACCTTATAAAAGTCCTCACAATGCCGGTCACTTAAAAACTGCTCTTACCAAGCAGCAAAAATCACCGACTGTAACTCACCACTCCCATTCACAACACTCTTCTTCTTTGGCCCCCCCTGCCTGTTTCCGGAGGGGGTTGCCAGCGCGGCGAGACATGGCACCTTTTTAGCGCAAACGCAGGTAAACAGTCGTTCATAACAGCGTTTAAGCCGCTAACTGGCCCCGACAAGCATCCGCCGCAGCCGCTTCCGAGCGGGCTAGTTTTTCCATGACCGTAAACCCAAAACAACTGCATTTCTGGCGGGGCACTGCAGAGTAATAACCCGAAACAGCCAATAAATACACGCCGAAGGCTGAAAGTGTGCGTCTCTGATTTTCATGCTCGGCCACGTGCGCGTTGGGGAGCGGCCGCCATACTGATGCGCCGCTTAGCCGCCCGCTGCTTCGGGCTGCTGGAGTTTACTGTATGTGCGAGGTGAGACGCGCTGCATCTATATCTCTCATTTCGTTATGCAGGATCCTGCTGTCTCCATTTCATGCGCGCCGGTGGGCAGGAATATGATAGCCGGGGTTGGCTCCGATGGTTTATAAGTGAAATAAAACCATTTTAAAGGAATCCTTAACGCAGCGCTGTCGTTTATTGACTTTCACTTCATTTTCCACATGAGGAACGGCAGTATTTTTGTGTGCACCTTGTACAAATAAAATGCAACACAAAGTATTTTAAACCGAGCCAAGGCTGTCATGTATTTCATCATAGATGGGACACCAATCAGCCATAACATTATGACCACTGTAAGTTCACCATAGAATATAATGCACAGGCCGGGCGATAAATTCTGCCCCCAGGAAGAGTTGAATGCTAACCACCCTAATGCATGACCAAAATATTAGGGACATCTCTCGGTCCAACCCAGTCCAGTTCAACAGCATCACAAAGTACAGCTCCGATAATCGTTGGGATGTCTCAACCCCTCCAAAATAGATAAAAATTCAACATAAAACTCCCCCTGAATGGATAATTTATTGCACCGCTGTTGCATTATATTCCGGCTGATCGCTGTGGAGCGCGTCGGACAGCCGTCTCCGTAAGTGATGGTAAGAAGGAGATAATTGACTCGTTGCAAATCGGTTGCTCCGGTCTGACCCAAACTGGGGGAGAAATACCTGCCGGCCAAACTGCATCGTAAAGCACAAGGTTCTCCGAGCGCTAGCGGCGAAGCTCTCCGACGCTTTACGGGCTCCCCATAACCGAAACATGCTAATGAGGTGTATTGATATGCTCGGTCCGATCTCAAAAGATTCCAGAGTTCAAAGACAAAAGAGGCCCCATCCATCAGCATGCATTATGAAGCACTTCTCGGCAGCCTTCCGCGGCGAAGACGCCGGCGAGTTCAGCGGGGGGATTGTTTATGAATGTTTTATTTCTCTTTTGTAACACAATGAATATATTCAGAGATGGACCTGTGCAATGAAGATAAAGGGTGTCTAGCGGTCCATTAAGAGCGAGAAAATGTAGCGTGGCAGGCTGCCGGAGGTTTAATTGAAAAACTCAGAAACTTTTTACTTTTTCAGGACCTCTATTGCCTCCAGCGATTTTTTTTTCTTCTTCTTCTTCTTCTTTTTAGGTTACGGGGCGGCTCCTCTGGCCGGGCCCACCCTGAGCGGGGGATCATTTCACAGTTTTGAACTTCCATCAATATTTATAATACATTTGGGCCATTCCTCGTGTTGTGAAGCCATAGTAACATGACTGCCAGTCAGAAATGGACCACATCTAATGCGACGCATTATCCGTAATCCAGTTTAGTGCCTCACAGTGGGCCTTTGTGGGCCCTCGCCCTCCTCCTCCTGTTGAAAGCTTCTCCCTCTGTTGTGGAGGTCTGGCTCCTCGTGCGATTACGCCAAATAAAGCAAACCCGATACACCCTCCCTCACGTTTCTGCGCTTTTGACAAAACATCGAGAGGTAATCAAACGCAAAGCAAAAAAAAAAAAAAAAATCAGCCATAATTGCTCCGCCCACAACTACTGTACACATCCCCCCCGCGCCGCGTATGCCTGCATTGTAAACAGGGGCCCTGCCCGCCGCGGGATTGGCCGGGAGCCACGCGGCAATGGAAAAGGAGAGTCAAAGAGCGCTCCGGCCGTCTGCGAGGCCTTTGTTCCAGCCATTGTCGGCAGACGCCTGCCGATGAGGCCAGGCCGCATGCGGTAATCATTCCCGTCTCTCATCGTGGCAGTTCCTGCGATGATGATGGTGATTACTTTTTTCTTTCTTTTCTTCTTCTTCTTCTTCTTCTTCTTTTGTGGCTCAAATTTTAGCATCATATAGGATTTCAGCGGGGCGGCGACCCCGAGGTCCCCTTTAAGCGCGGCTCCTGTTGCTCCCGGCAAATTGCAGCTGGCAGGACTCTCTCTCAGGACTGCATGCGGTAAAACTCAAGCCGGCTTCCAAGAAATGACACTTCCTTATTTGTTTTTGCCAAATGTGTTTTTTTGTTGTTGTTTTTTTCGAGGGTAATTGGACTATTTTTGCCAGTCAAGGCAGAGCACGGGCTTGGACTGGCCAGACGTCACGGGGAGGTGGTCTAGGTGCACGGTGGGCGATTTCAATCTGAGCTGTTTTAAGTTTTTAAGTGGCATAAAAAAAAAAAACGAGAAAAAAAACCCCGCCATGGTCAATTTCAGGTTACGATCATGATTCCACAGTCGAGAAAAAGCGAGTGAGCACATCTGTTCCACTCGCAGGAGCTGCTTTGTTGGTGGCCAGGTAACACTGACATATTGTATCGTACCCTTTTCTGTGTCGGAGTTGTTGGTGAAAGGTTGGTTGCTTAGCAACACTTGCTGCTGCTCTGTTTCCGCCCTCTGCCGTCTTCTGCGGGGGAAAAAAAACATCATTTTGTCAAGATGGCCACCTCAATCTAATCTAAAAGATTATTTTTTTTCTTTTAAGTGGCAAAACACACCAAACATCAAATATCTATAAAACCATTTTCGCAAGTGTGATATTGTCCGGCAGGTTTGAGCGGTGTTTCTCAAACCTTTTTTAGCTTACCCAGCTAACGCCAAACCAGCGCCCACTGGGACTTGATGGTGATGTTAACTGAACTGCTTGCATTTGGACCAGGTCGTTGCACCTCTGCAGCTGTGTCGGAGGTTTCATCTGGTTCAGTCTTGAGTGAGCCTCTCCTAAGCCACCGATCCATCATTAAATCCAACGTTGGCACAATCCCAACATGTGCTCAACCGTACGCTTTGCGCATTCCCGAGGACCTCCGGGCAGGGTCACGGTTATTTTGATGTAAGAACGGCAGTGGCGGCGCAAACCTGTCCGACAACGTCACAAAACCTCCAATCCGAATGAGTTTTGATTTGATATCGAGAACGAACACACCAGTGTCACCGTGTCACCTCACGAGAATTACTGGGTTAGCGTGTGTGCACCTCAAGTCTTGACATCCTAAAGACATACATATGTATACTAGACAGCATGACAGCTCCTTAGAAGTGAAGCCAAAAGATAATGATTGCCCCCTGCTGGCTGCCTGCAGTAGGTCATAAACCCCGTCCACTCCATGACAGTGTAAAAGGGCCTTGGGCCAAGCTAAAAAAGGTGTTTATCTGTCATTTCAGCTAGCCTTTAACGCGCTGACATTTGCTTGCGTGTCGATTTTTCCGATAAGTTTGGCTTCAATTTGTTGTTTAATTCCGGAGGAGGCGTTCAGGGACCTCAGTTTGGTTTCATGTGCACACTCTGGCTCCCAATGACATCGCGATCTGCACAAGATGGCTGCATCCATATCTGGAGTAATTCGACCTTTTTTTTGTACAATAGGCGGCGGTGGAGGTGAGCTGCCCGGATTATATCTAGTCGAAGCTTAAGAGATTTGTTAAGGACAGATGCTAGCCTCCCATTAGGGGGGCGGGGGGGGATATGGGTTTGATTTCAGGCTCTTGTGTTTATCTACTTCATTTCATTCCTCTTTCAAGTCAGTGGTATAGAGAGATATTGTGGGTCATGTTTGCAGCTTCTATGCTAAATACATCTACAGTACAACGGCCCTCAGCATCAGTTCATTCACATGGTCCTTTAGTTCCACTCAGGCAAATCTGGGGATGCCTCACGAGGCGCATGGGAGCCGAAACTAACCTTCACCCAGATTTTTGTGCCGCCGTCCGGACACGGCAACGGCGCCTCCTGCAGCACAAAGACGCCGATGTTTGTTTCCAGTAAACAAAAGCGTCGCTCTCCGGCATCCAATTACGGAGGAGAGAAGCTGGGAGACGGAATGCAAATGAGCCGCTGGTGCTGCAACTGGAGTCTGCAACTGTCTACCTTAAAAAAAAATGATAATAATAATTAGAAAAACAAGAAATCAACTTGGTTTTGGTGCTGCAAGATTGTTTTTGGAGTCGGTTTTGCGTCCGCGTGTTGGCCAACTTCTCAGTGTCTAAGATAAGTGTATTTCAAGTAAATAAGCATATTATTTTCTCAATAAAGCAGTAGACAATTAGCCCAACTAGCAGTTGGCTGATGAATGTTGCAGTCAGCATGTTCCAAGTGCTGTTGCCGGGCGGATTATGTACTCGCATTAAAATGCAATGACGTTTTCCTCAGTCAATAAACTGGACACACTTTGACAACATCATTTTTTTTTTTCATGTTTCCATGTATTATTTCGGAGTCTCGGACAGTTTGCCACATTTATTTCCGGGATGCTAATTTTGCAGACGTCCCGGGTCGCATCGACCTTATCGGATGTGACTTAGCCATCATTATTAGTTATTGTCCAACCTTCTGCCAGAGATCGCGGCGGACTCCAAATTTTAAAACTCGATCACCAAGTAAGGGAAGCTGTTCGGTGAGGTTTTTATGACCAGCCATCAACAAGATCTGGACAAGGTTGTTCATATCTTGCAAAAATGTGGAAGCTCCACTCTTAAGAGGATAAAAAAAAACAAAAGAACATGTCCATATTACAGCTATTTTGTCTAGTTGTGTCGAATTTTTTATCTCCAATCTGCTGCCCCTGCCCGCTTATGACCAATCACGCTGCCGGAATATCCTCAGCCAAAACCTTTTTATCCATCCCAAAATCTCGGCTTAAGACGAGACGTGACTGTGCTTCTGTGGTCAAAAGCCCCGGGACGTCGGGATGCCTCGCCGGAGGAGATCCGGTTGAATCACCGCCCCAGTTCAGGTCTTCTCTAAAAAAAAAAAAAACACACACTTGCGCAAAGCTGCTTGTGATTCTTCATCTCCCGCTTTTGTCTGTTCGTCTCGTTGTTTTCGCCTTCATATCCATGGCGCTGCGCCGCGGTACTCGCCCTGCTCGTTGGCGTTCTATTCACTTCTCCTGTCTTCTACTGTTTTAACGTGCAGTATTCAGCGCGGATATCAGATGTATATTATCTTCAGAATGATGAACTGCATGACTGCCGAGTGAACTCCGGCTTTTGCAGGCGCACGTGTCCGACGTGAGCGCGGCCGGGGCGGAAAAAAAACTGGCCACCATCTTGCTTTTATCTGCATATTTTGAGCCGCCGAGCAGGTTGCGTTCATAAATTTGCCGCTCCTCCCGATTGATGGATGTTATTAACGCGTCAATCATCGACGGCAGCCGTGTGACAGCCCCGCCTGCCCCCCCCCGCCCCGGGTGGAGCTGAATTATTCATTTACTCCGACTGTCCTACATCCAGTTGCCGTCGGTGGTGGAGCGGCCGCCTCTCTGCGGGAGAGGAGCCTCTAAAAGTGCCGCGTTTCAAGGTTTTCGGCAGCTGCCACTCACACCACTTTTGGCCTGGGGAGAATATTCCGAGTAAACACTCTGCGAGCCCCACGCCCCCCCCTCCTCCTCACACACACAAACACCTGATTAGACCGAGACGCACGCACATGCGTCAGGAGCATATCTGCCCCGCCAACGCCGTCCCCCTCAGTCGGTATTTTTTTTTAATTTATTTATTTTTTTTACAGACGGGGTCCTTATCCAGAGCGCCACGCTGTTAGCGATGGAATGCTTTTCATCGAGACGCGAGCGTGCCAAACTTCCCCCCGGACTGGACGTGTTCGGGCCGCGGGTGTCTTTGTGCTCGCTAATTAGAAGCAGCTTGGTCCAGCATGCCTGCGCACTCGGTGGACGCTCGCGGAGTAACCTCCTCCCCATCTCCCTTAATGGCACTCAACACTGTAAAAAAAAAAAAAATGAGCCTGGCGAGAGGCCGTCACCTAGGAGCCAAATAAGCTTTTTTTTTTCAAGGATATAAATAGTGTAATTAGCTCAATGGGCCCGTAGGTAAATGAACCTGTAGAATTTACCTTTAGAATTTAAAAGGCTGCAAAGTAAGTAAGTTTTTTTGATCTAAAAACACAAACTTTGAACGTGTTGAATAAGTCCTCCAGAAAATGTATGCTGCAATAAGAACAATAATAACCACAATCATGATGTTACTAATGATAAACAATGCCAAAGCAGTATTTAAGTAAATGAGGATCAGAGTCTGACATGGAAGTTTCACCATGGAGCGCGCCCTCATGGGATATTTGGTCAGGTTTTTTTTTTTTCCCTTTAATCACAGCTAAGATCAAAAAGTTAAAAAAGTGAATGTCAAAAAGATAAAATTAGGCGGCACGAGAATGCAGAGTGTTACTACAAGCCAGTCACTTACATACATATACACATATATACACACACACACACACATCGATCAAGCATAACATTTTGACACTTGCATGTTTACCGCAAAATATAATGCAACAGACCTGCAATGAAATTCTCCCTTCAGGAGGAGGGTTATACTGAAAAGGTGTCCCTTATATCTGGCAGCCTGATGCGTGTGAGTGGGATGACCAAAATATTAGGGACACCTCTCGGTTCGGCCCAGCGCCGCTCAACAGCGCCCTAAAATTAACAGTCCCCAATAAAAATCATAAAGAATTCATTTCAGGGCTCTCAAGATGGGGTAAAACCGGCGATCTGCTATGACTGTGAAGCTCAGATTCAGACACCGGACCAGAAAAACCTCCTCAAATGTGCTTCGCCCGAGCTTCAGCGTGACACGGGTGAACTTCCTGCTGCTGCAACGTCACGCACGGCGACTTTGAAGTGGCCCCAGGATACACGGCTTTTAAGTCTAAATGAGCCATTTGTACCATTTCGTAACCACGTATTGAGGAAAATTCCGTAACCCGCTGTGATTGAAAGTGAGTAGCTAATCCGCTGCGTGAAAGCGACACTTTCACGGTGCAAGAGGGCGCGGCTTTTTTTTCGCCGCACTTGTTGGAGGCCGCGCGCCGCTTTTTGCGAGACGCGCTCAAATATTAAAATCTTAATCGTCTCATTAAAACTTAATCGAGTGTGCGCTCGCCCTCAAATTCCCCACGGGCGCAACAAGCCCGTTGCTATCAAAAAGGGTTCAGTGCTCCCCCGGCTGCCAATTCCGAGTTATCTGGTTTTGTGCAAGAATCCGCGGGAAGAAAGAAAGAAAGAAAGAAAGAAAAGAAAAAAACAGAACAAGGCCTTTTGCTTTTTGTAGGTCAGGGCTTGCAGGTTTCACGGGCCGCTATCTGGAGACAAATATCTCACTTACTGACAACAGTCAATGAGCAACATCTTGAGCGCAGGATCGGCTCCGGGGGGCCGTGACGGAATTCGCCCGGATCCCTGTCGTCCATACGTTACCGCACCGGGGCTGGAAAGCCGGAAGACTTCAGGAGAGGGAGGGCTCTGGGTTCAATTAGGAGCGCCCTGGCGTGTCTCCCAGCCGAAACAGGAAATGCGATCGCACCCGCGGGAGGAAATGTGTCAAACGGGTTGCAGGTTCCTCTCGCCACGCCGTCCCACGTCCCCGGAATGACCCCCCCCCTCCACCCCCGCCGCCTGTAGCCGATGGCGAAGTGAGTGGCTTGTTTGGCTCCAAAAAAAGAAAAAAAAAAAAGGTGTGAAGCGCAGCGTCTGTGCCGCGAGGCTGCCGGCGCGATAAACGGAGGAAGAGCCACGCTGCGTTTAACATATCCTGTCGCCACAGCGGGGGGGAGGGGCGCAGAGGTTTGGCGCGGAATCCACCTCGCGGTTCACCCGCCACGCTAATAGCCCCTTTTAATTAATGTAAACATATCATTTGGCAGGTGACGCGAAATTAATAGGCAGTCCAAAAAAAAAAAAAAAAAAAAAAAATGACATTGTCAGGGGTCGCGGGATCCTCAGTAGCCTTTGTGTGCGCTGTGTAATTGTCCCCTTATCTCGGGAACGGCGCGCCGCGATAATGAGCGACTGCCACTCAAGGGGATCTCAGCATCACGGTGATGGATGAGACCCTTCCTCACAACGCCCGGCTGCACGAAAAACTCAGGGCGCCATTGTTTTTGGTTTTTATTTGAAACAAGAGAAATTAAAAACCCAATCCAATCAGGGTTCGTTTTCTTGTCTACATCGCTATTTTTTTCTTACAGTGATCAAGCATAAAACTGTGGCTGCTGCACATTTACCACAGAAAATAGCGCCCTGCAGGCCTGCAATTAATTCTATTGTTGAATTTATTATTCAATTTTTTTTTTTTTAATCTGCTTGAGAGAGATGTTGACAGATTTTAATTGCTGTTTTTGGGACTGTAGTTTTTGATGCTGTCGAACCGTACTGGGTTGTACTGAGTACTAATATTTCGATCATGTTATAGCCCGTGCCGAGGGGCGCCGGGGGCACACACACACACACACACACACACGATAAAGTGCCTCCCGCTCTTCCCGCTCCCTAGAAGGTCGGCCAACTTCGATATCGAACGGTTCCAAGAGGCAGTTTATTTTTATATGCTAAATAAAGATGAAAACAAAAGACAATCAAACTAACCGACCTCCCAACTGAAATAAACAGAAGAAAAAGGGGTCCACAAAAAAAAAAAAATGGCTTCTCAATCCTCCTTAATTCACAAGCAGCCCTAAAGTAAGATTTATAATCTTTACGATATTTGCGCAGGCTAATTAAAGTCCAGCTTACGCCACACAAAAAAAATAAAGCTAATAGCGTCTACAAACGAAACTTCTTCTTTTACCGAAACGATGCCACAACACACAAAAAACACAGCGAGCGGAGCGCGAGCGGCCCAAGCTGGGCGACAGCCGGAGTTTAAACCCAGCGGCCAGCCAATCAGCAGGCAGCAACCCGGTCACGTGGCGGAACCGCGCACCTGCGGCTCATCTCACACATGCCGGCTGGTTGCTGCTGCGGAGGAGGAGGAGGGGGAGGGGGAGGAAGACATAAACAAGCGAATGACCACAGTCCACAGTGACCAAATTATTAGGGACACCTCTCCGTTTTTACCACAATCACAAATAACAATCGTTGAACTACGTCGCCGCCTCTCTCCAACACATCAATCAAAACTCAACTTAAAACTCCTCCCGAGGGGGGAGAGTTTATCTTTGGGTTGTTGCATTGTATTCTGTGGTGAACATGCAGTGGTGAGAATGATGATAATAATAATGATGAAAATCGTGTATTTCAATCAAGCATGTACCAGGATTATCCGGATAGACCTCATCATATTAATCTTGTCAAACATGCAGAACACACAGATTGTCATTTTTGTGACAGCTGTGTTATCTACTTCCATCCTCATGCCATATTTTCAGCCGCTCACCCAGGTCACGATAGCATCTGGGTACGCTAGACGCTAGTGGCGTTTTTTGTTTTTTTTTTTGTCCCGCCGTGTTTGCAGATTGAACATTATTTTAAGACAGGAAGTAGATGCCTCATCGACATTAAGTATGGACTGATTGACAATGATAGAAAAATGTTTCCACGTACGTTAATATCTGCTCCCTTTAAGCCTCATTTTTATGTTCTCGTCCCTCTACAGTAACACCGCCTTAACTATTCTCTCACCTTCAGGAACATATGGCTATTTAAGGATCAAATTCCTTAAAAACTCATCTCTGTGCATCGGCATTAAGTATCTCTAACAAAAATAAATAAATAAAAAATCCCTTCATGGCCGCAAACTCACTACCTCACCATAAACGTTTTTTTTATCAATTTAGCCCCGCCCCCGTCTCAGCTCATTGGTGTTCACCTATTCAACCTCATCCTGGTTAGCTCACGAGTGTTTCTTTTCCATCCCTCTCCTGCCGCCATCGTTCCGCCCCGCCGCATGCGGACGGCGCTGGCGACCCCAAAAAAGTCGACCTGATTGGCTCCCTGTTTCCCGTAGACTTGCTGGGCCGACGGAGTTTTTTTTTTTCCCTGAGACGCTCGTTTGTGGACAGCCGATTTCACACGCACATGTTAACTGTTAAAAACATACCTTTAAAGGCTGCTCTTAACCGGGGGGGGCTTTAAGGATTACGATTTTAATGTTTTGTCAAAAAGATTAACTGAGTTTTACAGTGCAGCAACTCCCCACAGATAAAAACCCATCTAAAACCTTTCATCATTGTCCCAGCGTGCTGCCGAATTCATTTTTATGCAGATTTGTCTCAATTACCTCGCAGTGCCTTCATTGGTGTGTGTGTGTGTGGGGGGGGGCGACTTTAAACAGAGCCACTGTTGCTCGTAAGGAGAAAAAACAAAAAAAAACAAACAGTTTTTCCCCTCTTTGAATGACACATTTTTCCCATTCAGACTTTAATCATCGCCCCAGCGTTCAGACGCCATTATCGGCGCCGCATCCCCGCTCGGCTGCGCAGCCTGACGAGGCCTGCAAACGCTTGTTAGTCTTTCCCGGTCGGGGTCACGCGGTCGGGGGTTGGGAGCTGTGGGGAGCGGGAGGGTGGGGGGTGAAGCTCCTGGTTGGACGAGATACAGTGATCTTTCCACATGATAGAGTGCTGCAATCAGCTGCCGGCCCCGCCGTCCAATCCCGCTGCTGCAGGAGAAGACCCGCTTTGATATCTCCCCCCCCCCCACACTTAAATGAGCGCAGCTCTGTGGCCCGAAAGGTTGATTCACAGTCTGCGATACTTGTAATCACTGCTCGCCCTTGATTTACAGGTTCCCTCGGGGTCACGTTGCCGGAGTCACTCCCCCCCTCTGCCACTCTGCGGGACAGCCGGGAAACATCTGGAATTATTGGCTTAACACTGGTAACCCCCTCCCATCTCAGCACAAAAAAAAAAAAAAAAAAAAAAGGAATCATCAGCCATTTTACTGGTTAGTCAAGCTTTCTAGCCGGGAGTTTGATCAAAGCCCGCCACTCTTGACTTTGTCTCCGTCCCCACGCCGCGGGCTTTTCTTCACATCACAAGGACAAGCCGGGGCCTTGGAGAACCGGGAGAATTCGAGCCGGAGTGATTAAAGCGCCAGGATGAAGACACCCCCCCCCCTCCCCTCTCATCCCCTCCTTCCATGCCCTCCACCCCCACCCCCGCTGTCAGGCGATTAATAAAAGAACCTGTAGGATGAGCGCTCCTCAGAAGATACGGTCATGTTGCGTTCCAGGAAACCCAAAAGGTCGCCAGGCGCAGCCAGCGTGTAACCGAGCTTTTAAATGTCTGAATTTTTACCAAAAAAAAAAAAAAAAAAAAGTATGCAGCTGCGCGTTTCCTCTCAAAATATTAACTTTGAGATGTCAACATTTCAGAAACGGCGAGGAGCAACCTTGTTCTGAGCCCCGGAAGCACGAGTCTGACCAGCCGTCCGACTTGAAAGGGCTCGAGAACATTAAAGGTTGGGTTGAATTTTCTTCCCTTAAATCCCTCCATTAAAATTTAAACTTGACACTCGCCACTCGACGGGAGCAGAAACTTTCTCTTTCTCAAACTTTGACAGTGGGGAAAAAAAGAAAAAAAAAATGTTAAACTTAATGTGACTCATTAAAGAAATTTATGCCCGCACGCTCTTGTCCGACTCCGGCGAGCGATGATCAAGTTCAGCAGGATGTATCTGAAGTTAATGAGGAAAGTTCAAGAGGAGATGTTCTTATATAACGCTGATCTGTTTTCGATGGGCTCTTCTCTGTCTGACAGTCTTTTTTTTTTTTTCAGATTACATCATTAAGTGGGACGTGGCTGCATCTCATGTATCATAATATGTTTTTGCTGTCGCTGCAGCAGCGATGAAGGTCATCGGGAGCCAAACACCAGGTGATTTAAAGGAGGACGCAGACAATGTTCAAGCGTTTTAACCGGAGCCAATATTTACCAGGTGCAGTTTTAGACCCCCGAATGCAGTAATAATGTATATAAGTACACGGCACACAGCTATAATGTCATGACCATCTGCCTGATGCGAAGATGGCCCACCAAAGCAGACCTGACCAGTCGAGGCCTGGGCTCCACCAGACCTCTGGAGGTGTTGCTGTGGTATCTGGCACCAAGATGTCAGCAGCAGATCCTTCAAGTCCTGGAAGTTGTGAGGTGGATCGGACTTGTTGGTCCAGCACATCCCGCACATGCTGGATCGGATTGAGATCTGGGGAACCTGGAGGCCGAGTCAACACCTTGAACTGGTTGTTGTGTTCCTCAAACGTTCCTGAAGCATTGTTGCTTTGTGGCAGGGAGCATTATCCTGCTGGAAGAGGCCACTGCCATCAGGGAATACCGTTTCCATGGAAGGGGGGACATGGTCTGCTACAATGCTTAGGTAGCTGCTACGTGTCAGAGGAGCATCCACATGAGTGGCAGGACCCAAGGTTCCCCAGCAGAACATTGCCCAAAGCATCACACTGCCTCCGCCGGCTATTCTTCTTCCCATAATGCATCCTGGTGTCATGTGTTCCCCAGGTAAGTGACACACACACACACCCGGCCATCCATGCGATGTAAAAGAAAACCTGATTTATCAGACAAGGGCATCTTCTTCCATTGTTCAGGTCCATTGTTGGAGCTTCCAGCAGTGAGCAGGGGTCCGCATGGGCACCCTGACTGGTCTGCAGTTACACAGCCTCACACATAACAAATGACTGTGTGTTCTGACTCCTTTCTATCAGAACCAGCTGCAACTGTTTCAGCAGTCTGAGCTCC
>CAAKHG010023573.1:0-15890 GCA_901007715.1 Dactylopterus volitans
ACGATTTTGATGACTCGTTACTTAGATAAAGTAACGCCATTATTCCGACATTGGATATGAGAGAGACAGCTGGAGGGATCCCTCGCTTTTATAGATAGACAGGCAGAGCCGTCTAGGAGGAGCCGTGTGTGTGTGTGTGTGTGTGTGTTTAAAGACATGGCCAGGTTCCATTTCTGTTCTCGGAGGTGCCGTTTCTGCTAACGTACCCTGGATTGGTCCCAATGAAGCAATAGTTAATCTTTTATGTAGCGTTTACGTGCCTCTAAAGTGCTCTTAAACACTCCAAACTGGCGTCGCAGCTTGGTAAACCGGAGCGGTGGAGGAACCAATGAGAGAGCAGCTCCGGCCTCCAGCTGCTGGAGCCTCAGAGGTGCAAATGCGGCAAATGCGGCACGCCACATGTGACGTTCCAGGTTATTCTCATTGGTCTTTACCTCTAAAAGCTCGTCGGAACCGGTTCTTATTCATTTTGACCCGATGACACGTGACACGTTTACTCCTCACGGAAGGCAACAACACATGACCCGAGGTTCCACCTCACACCTTCTAGCGGCGTTCCGGCCGGTCGGTCCGACAGCGACGCCGCTGCCTGCCGCCGTTTCCTTCCACAAGCCTCCAGACGCCTTCGCGGCTTATTGATGCACCGAACTCAGCTGGATCTGAGCGATGCAGGACTCTGGACTCTGCCCCCGTAAGGTGGGGAACATCCGCCTGCCAACAGCTCACGTAGGAGGAAGCTGCGCTCCGGTTCTGTGAGGATGTTTCACCTCTCAACCAAAAGTTCTCTTCAGGTCCAACTGCTCGGTGGGGAGTCGCAGGTGCTCGTGTGGAGGCGTCGATGCCCTCAGAGTCTCAGGTGACCTCAATCGCACAGGTGGCTTCTATAAGAGGATGGAGGAGGAGGAGGAGAAGAAGAAGAAGGAGATGAAGAAGAGAAAGAAGGAGAGGGAATAGGACAAGGAGAGGAAGGAGCAGAGGTGGAAAAGGAGGAGGAGGGGAAGCAGAAGGTGGAGAACTAGAGGAATATAAGGACAAGAAAAAGGAGACGAAAAGGGAGACGAAAAAGGTGAAGAAGAAGAAGAAGAAGAAGAACAGGAGCTAGAAGAAACAGCAAGGACGAGAAAAAGGAGAAGGAGCAGTCAGTTTGCTTCTTCCGGGAAAAAACAGGGATTTAGCCCTTTTGTTTTGCCCTCCGACGTTCCCATAAACAAGCGCGTTCCCGTCCGCTCTCGGTGTCGGGGCGGAGTCATCGGCGACTGAACCCGTGATGGCGAGGACGCACGGATGCACGCCGGCGTTCGCAGGGGAACTTCCACCCGGGCAGGAAATGTTCATACAACGTGAAATCCGCAAAAGCTCTCGTGAACCTGCAATTAACTTCCCAGCATCCTCCTCCTCCTCACTGTCTCTGGAACTTTCCTCCCCCGCAGTCGCAGGTGCGACGGCGCTTTCCTTCCTGCAGCCCGCCGTCTCGCTCCGATCTCGCCGCCGCTATTCTTAGCCCCGCGACGAAGACGCCGCTCCTCATCGGAGAGGCAGAGAGGCAAAGAGGCAGCGGGGAAGGAGGCGACGGCCGAGGCGTCTCCGCTGCAGCGGGATTCCAGGCTGACGGAGACGCACCTCCGCTCTGCTGTCACATTTAAAATGCGACGCTCCGGTGGGCGGGCGGGAACAGTCGGAGCGCTGGCAGACGCTCGTCTGCAGCCAGGCCGGTAAACGGCCCTGATAAGACGACGGCGCCGGTAAACGGAGACCAGCAGGCCTGCTTCTTTATCTCCCCAGCAGACTGTCCGCCCAATCAGCTGCTTGGTCTGACCATCAGGAACGGACCTTTAGCATTTCCAGACTAGCATTCCCAGAGTAGACATTAACATTCCCAGAGTAAACATTAGCATTCCCAGAGTAGACATTAGCATTCCCAGAGTAAACATTAGCATTCCCAGAGTAGACATTAGCATTCGCAGAGTGGATATTAGCATCCCAAGAATAGACCTAAGCATTTCCAGAGCAGACATTTAGCATTTTCCAGACTAGCATTCCCAGAGTACACTTTAGCATTCCCATAGTACACATTATAATCCCCGTAGTACAAATTAGCATTTCCAGACTACCATTCCCAGAGTAGACATTAGCATTTCCAGAGAACATATTTTAGCATTTCCAGAGAATACATTAGCATTCCCAGAGTAGACTTTAGCATTTCCAGAGCAGATGTTAGCAATTTTCAGACTAGCATTCCCAGAGTAGACATTAGCACTACGAGAGAAGACATTAGCATTGCCAGAGTATACATTGGCATTGGTGATATTAGCATTTCCAGAATGGACGCTAGCATATCCAGATTATCATTAGCATTTCCATAGTAGTCATTAGCAT
Organism: Dactylopterus volitans; assembly: GCA_901007715.1. Lineage (NCBI taxonomy): Eukaryota > Metazoa > Chordata > Actinopteri > Syngnathiformes > Dactylopteridae > Dactylopterus > Dactylopterus volitans. Next base: position 2,377 of record CAAKHG010023573.1, read on the forward strand.
TTCGAAGGGTTGATAGAAGAAGTTCCAGATTAGCATTTCTTGACGAGATATTAGCGTTTCTAGACTAGCATTCACAAAGTATATATTAGCATTTCCAGACTAAATACTGGCTCCTGGCAAGACAGTAGCATTTTCAAACTAGCATTCCTACACTAGCATACCCAGACTAGACATTACCATATCCAGACTGGATATTAGCATTTCCAGATGAGACGCGAGCACTTCCAGGTTAGATTGGCATTCCGAGAATTGGACGTAAATTCCCAGACTAGATACTAGCAGTCACTGCATAGTCGCTAACATAAAATGCTAGCATTCTGAGAACGGGCACGAGCATTCCCAGACTAAACAGAGTGAAAATTAGCATTCCGAAACTTCTCTACATCGCGGGCGCTGTGGTTGTCATGAGGCGGCCGTGGGTGTCACGGTTGCCATGGCGCCGGAGCTGGCACGTGCTCACTCGTGACTTTATGAGACAAATATAGTGTGGCAGTGTGGTTTCTTTCAGTAATGAACTCTCGTGCCGCCGCATGATTTGATAACACCTGTCAGGGAGCCGCATGTGACTTTGGCTGCTGATGGTTTTTGATGCAGCATGGCGGCGAGCGGCGGTGGCGAGGGCGAGCGGCGCTGGCGAGGGCGAGCGGCGGCGGCGAGCGGCAGCGGCGAGCAGCGGCATGGCGGCGACTCTAATCGTTTGTTTGTGCCGATCAGAGACGGCGAGATGCTGCAGGGGCGTCCACGCCTGGAAGCTCCACCGGCGGCTCCTTGTCAGACGGCCGTCGGAAGTGATGCAGCGTTCCCCTGGACGCTCCACCGGAGGTGGAAGCTCATTGGCTGCTGCCGCTGCGGCGGCGGCAGCAGCAGCTCACCGCGGGCGTCCCGCTTCCTCCCACGCAGCCCTTTGAAGCACAAGCCCAGGCTTTCGACAGCACTTCCCCAGCGCATACCTCAGGGCACTGCAGAGAGGGAGTGTGTGTGTGTGTGTGTGTGTGTGTGTGTGTGTGTGTGTGTGTGTGTGTTAGTGAGTGTGTGTGTGTGGAGGGTGATTTATATAAAGTGAGGAACATCTGTGTTTTTGCTGTGAAATGCATCTTAAATTCCCTTTAATGTGAAGGTTTCCAAGTGTGTGTGTGTGTGCGCACGTGTGTGTGTGTGTGTGTGTGTGCGTGTGTGTGTGTTGTTTTTCAACCACAGATGTACAAAGTCTGGCAGTAAATTAAAAGAAGTGCTCCACGCGGACTCGTGTCTTTTAATATTGCTGTAAAAGACTCTTTTATCGCACATTTTTGATTCATTCTCTAATTGAGGAGGATGACTCGGCAGTTTACGACGGCGACTCGGCGCGCCGCCCGCGGCCGCATCGCTGGCAGCTGATTCATACTTTTAACATTCCATCAGACTTTTTTTCGACAAACCACCAAAACTCAAAACTCAGACGTGTGTGTGTGTGTGTGGGGGGGGGGTCGGATCTGCCGTTTTTCCCCGCATGCTAGCTGCCATAGCGACACGCAGGCTAGCATGCTAGCGGCTGAGGAAGGTGAGCTCGGGGCTTTAGCGGTCTTAGCCGACACTTTTCAACCGCCAGACGATTCCGCGTGATTCGGGAAGAAGCTTTCAAATGCGCTCAAAGAAAAACGGCTTTTGTAAACAAAACAAACAGACGTGAAGTCCTAAAGATTTGCTAAGACATCCATCCGTCCATTCATCACTTTGCCGCTTTCTAAAAATGTGTTTATTGAATATTTTTGCGAGATTATTTCCTGCTTTCATGAGCAACAAACGCGGTTTTCCTGCCGCGACATCTCCGTGGCGTTTTAATTCCTCCTCACATTCCCCAGGACCTCCACCTCGCCGCATCTCATTAAGCCCTGCACCTTCCGGGCTCATTGATATTCATGGCACTATAAAAAGCCCGACGATATCTATTTGACGGCGGCGGTGGCGATGATGGCGGCTGCGGCTGTGTTGACGGCGGCGGCGGCGATCCCTCCTCCTCCTCCTCCTCCTCAGCTGGATTTGCAGCTGTGACATGTGGCTGCATTACGGTAATTACACAAACAGGATCTTTATTTTATCATTTATGATGCCGCTGCTCGCGCGGCAGAAGCCTTTGCCGCCATCTGTGGCGCCAAAGCCGTTAATCACCGCTAAGTCGCCCGGGCGGCCCGGCAAAGGTCTTTAGGAGCTTAAAAAAGCACGAGCGGGCCGCGCACTTTCACACACACACACACACACACACACACACACACACACACACACACACACACACACACACACACACACACACACACGCGCGCGCGGGGGCAAACACACAAAGGTGGGCTTACTTGCAATACAGTTGCACAATCTTTCATCAGCACTATTGTGTTGCCAGATCCAGGTATGCACGCTGAAGACAAAGATCTGAATTGCCGTGCTGTCACCGCTTTATCCATCAAAACAGGAGGCTTCTCAGCAAAAGCGAGCTGTGTTTTTAATCACTGTCTCTGACTGATTGCGCCTGTCCAAATGTGCACGCGTCACTGTGAACATTTGATAAATGGATCTCCATCTAGATGCCCGGCATTAACAATAAAACCGCACACATGCTGTACACATGAAATATGTGCGTTTGCTGACATGTTCCGTCATCTTACTTTACGTACACGAGGTCCGGCTAAGGAAGAGACGTGCTCGATTAAAAGGTTAATTAGTGTTGTGTAACATTGGTTTTCCGCACACGGCCCGCTGTCTGTTCCCATATATTGAAATCCACTGACTGTGCTGAATGAAGTACAGCAGGACCAAACAAAAACTGTCCTTTCTTTGCATCTGTGGATGAAAAGTGAGCTGAATTTCAATTGTAGAGCACATTCTTTTTTTTTTTTTTTCCCCTGCATGCAGCCACAGTGCAGAGAGAATTTGATGTGGTGCAGCAAGTTTGTAGTAAGAAGCTGGATTATTACGATGGCTATAAAAGACAATCTGAAGCAGGCCTTCCTTGTTACACTCTTGCCAGCTCTCGCCGAAACTGATTGGTTTAAAGTTACCAAAGTCATCACCTTAAAAACTCAATACTGCAGTGTTGACAAAGTAGGTGAGCGGAGCACAACAAAGACTTGGATGCTGTATTATTTATTTCAGGTTCATGCTTTTGTTGAGAGGAGAATCTTCAAGTTTCCTCTGTCTCGAGGAAAATAAGGCACTGCTGAATAAGCAAATGTTATGCAGTTGGTTGGTATTTCAAAGTCCTTCCCTCTGTAATGTAACTGAACAGGAGGTGTTTGTTATGGAAAACAAAACCAGCCGCATGCAGATCATGCGCAAGTGTTTCAAAGCACAAGGTCAAAATACTATGGGGAAATTAGTTCCTTATCTATAAACTTACTTATTGATATTCTTCATTCTGCTGCAACACCCACACATATTTCCCGTATTCATAAACAATATAAACATGCAAATCCCACTGAATGCATTTTTTCATCCTGGGACTCTTTCTTTCTCCAGTGGAATAATTTTGGATTACTAGTAAGCAGGCACTCTTTTGGCCTTGCTGCAGCCGTGGATTTTGTTCTCACAACACACACGTACACACAGGCACGCCCGCACACACACACGCAAACGCACGCGGACATTATTGAACGCACAAACTCACAACAGACACTGGATAAGCAGACATGCACACAGGCAAAGTCCTCACACAGTTAAGACATAAACTTAAGCACATGTCCTGCACCCCGCATCATTAACCAACCCTCCACCCCACACACACACACACACACACACACACACACACACACACACACACACACACACACGCACGCACACACACACACACACACACGCACACGCACACACACACACACAACCACACACACACACACCAGAATAAAGAAAGGAAAAAAAACTGAGTGCTCACCCAAGGTTTGATGAAACTCACCCGACACCGGGGTCATGGGGGTGGGTGGGAGACTGTTGATATTGAGCGCCCCCATCTGGTGGATCTGTGTGGCGGGGAAAGCCACGCTTGGCGTGAGGTAACCTCCGTGGCTTGCTGCCATGATGGCTGCCTGCTGCTGCATGAGCTAAAGAAGAGGGACACGGAGAGATGGGGCGGAGGAGAGGATGGGTGGAGGTGGCGAGTGAGAGAGCAGGCGGGTTGCGAGAGAGGTGAGAGGAGGACAGATGGTAATGAAAAATATAGTAAAACGGGGAAGGAGTCAGACCAAGGCGGGAGAAGGAGGGCGAGTGGAGGGTGGGTGGGGGGGGGGCAAAGAGAGGCGAAAGAAAGATAGCAAGGGTAGAACAGAGGGTGGGATGTACGTTGAGGTTGATGGATGGATAGTGCATGGGAAATACAGAGAAAGTAGAGCGGAATAAAAGAAAGGGAAGAAAAAAGAAGCCTGTCAACCTATGTTTAGTAAATCTGTCTGTCCTCCCAGCAGGAAGCCTGTCACCAGCTGCAGAAACGATTTAAAAGCTGTCTGTTGAACTCATACAAATCAAGACATTGACATGTGCACATTATCTCTGTGCCGAGGGAACAGGCAAAGTTTGCAGAGGAGTTGCAGTGCCTTTTCCTCGCGACTGTCAAACTTCACAATGCTCAGCTCGGCTGCATAGAGACGCCACAGGAATCTCACGCCCTCCTCCACTTTCCCCCGGACGCTTCTCTAATTTCTCTGATGTATTCGCGACGACTGCCGCTCGTAGCCCAACGTTCATCCAGTTAAAAATTTCCCTTGTTTGGTCATTTAGTCTGAAACCATGAAGGCTCTTCCAGAGCTACTTTTGTGGGGGGAAAAAAAGGGGGTAGAAAATATTTGGGAGCTTTGTTGTGACCACTGTCTTTGCCAGCGAGAAGTTATTTTCACAAATAATGCATTCTTTGGTAAATAGAACTGCACTTGTCACAGCAGGCATGACTGGGACCTCCAGCCTCCAGACCATGTTGCTGGCAAGTTAGTCACCAAATTGCAATGGCAGTCGATTCTCAACCACTGGACAATCCCAGGAAGAGACCAAATCAATACACTTGCATTCACCCTGAATTTCTGCTTAGCGTGAAGGGAGAGCTGAGACTACTTTCAATCAAATAAAGCCCACGGTGTTTATTCATATGCATAGTGCATGCTCTCATGCACCGCTTCCCTGTGCACACACAAACACACACAGACACAACATGCATGAAAACTGATAGAGACTATTTGAGTTTCCGCACCCAGCTTAAATTCTCTCTGTGCAAACCGCAGCCTGAATGGCTAATTCAGAACGAAATCCATCGTTGTACAATGGCTGTTTGCAGCTTGTGAAGCAGTGGGTTTATCTAGGAAATCAATAATCTTTTGCAGGCTATGTAGCTGCAAATCAGGCATGCAAACCTGTGTGGTGTAGGAATACAAACTCGGCTGGGCCAGCCTCTCCCCTCCGTCTCTGCACCAGTTTAATTCCGCTGCAATTTGTCAGGGAGGCTGATGATCGCTGTGGCCTGAGACTGACTCGCGGAAGCAGAAATCAAACTCTTCTGCCATGGGCACTAATGTTAATGACGATATTGTGAGACAGTGGAGGTATAGAATGCCACTCTGCTTGCATTTGCATGGGGACCCTGCAACGGAAAAGCCAATTATTTTCCCTTAGTGCCCCTGTCAGGTAACCTGAAAGCAGCTGTCCCGCTGGAGAATGCCCAACGCTGGCATCTCATCCATTAGCCACAAGCCTTGCCACTGCTATCTATTAACGCCTTTTGTCATTTGCATAATTTTATCAACGTGACAAATGGGGATCATCCATTTCTTTCCAAATAAGATGAATTGAGCCTTTAATGGGGAAAAGCTGCAAAAGACAGCGAGGGAACAAGAAACTAAACAAAAGCATTGACACAGAAACAAAGAGGTCTAAGGGATGTAGGGTTCTCTTGGTGCAGTCACTGCCCCCCTATTAGGATGTGAATAGGGTTGGACTTCAAGATGAAAGGTCTGACTGAAACACTCTTGTTTTGTCTATTCTGAAGCGTTTGGTTAGAACCAGACTGACGAGATGAATCTTAGAGCTGATTGTTATAAGATTGAAGGCCTTTTCATTGAGGATCCGGTGACCATATGTAAGATGAAGTGATAATCAAGTCCAAAGTGAATTGTCTCTCTCCCGACGCATGTCTTAGATAATGCAGCCCTTTGTCGTGGATCACAGCTCTGACACGCGGATGCTTCTTTTCAAATCAAAGTGCAGCAAATTGGAGGCTGAAGCATGTAATTATGTTGGAATCTAGTGGTTAATACAAACTGGCGCTGAAAAAAAAATAAAAATAAAAAAAAAAGAAATAAAACAAAACAAGGGCAGAAAACAGAGTGGTTATATTCAAAGTCATTCCATTTTACTTTTCATATGTAAAAGCTTTTTCTTCTCTTTTTTTTTCTTTTTTTTTTTTAATTTCAAAGGCATTATATTCAAAGGCCATTCCCGTTCCTCTATTTATGCTCTACCCAGCAGATAGCAAACGTCTCCGTTGGACGATGAGCGGAGCCGAGTCTTCGTCGTCACAGGCGCAACCTCCTCTGCCTCCTCTTGAAGAGAAAGGAAGACGCGGGAGAAAAGGCAGATGGAAACAAGGGGAACAAAAGAGAAGCGTGTGAGATGAAAGGGAGCAAAGAAAGTTGCCCGGGCTCCAGCAGCATTCATTTAGTGTCAGACATCTGCTTTTTTATTGCAACCTGATGGCATTACTCTCCCCTGGTGCCAGCAGGCAATCACCTCTTTATCACATGGCAATTATCTCTGTAGCGCTGCTCTGTGACTCGCTGACTCTCAGCACTGTCACATGTGACCCCTTATAGCCCAGCCAGCTGGGGAAGGGGAGTGGGTGGAGAGGGTGGGTGAGGGTGAAAGAGGGGACGGGGTGGGGGGCAAAATGGGTGAAAAAGGTTGAAAAATGAGAGAGAGAGGAAGACAATGGGTCAATGAGGTGAGCTAAGAGACTGAGGACAGAAGACCGAAGCTCAAGGGCCTCATTTGTTACCCCCCTGTGAGCAAGCTGCATTTCCATGGAAAGATTTTAATAGGTTTTTCATCTCTGATGCACTTTGTAATGCGTGCGGGAGCCAGTTCTCCACCGGCAACAACACAGCTGAACCACATTACGCTTGCTTACGTGTGTGGGCAGTTAACAACGAAGCCGGATCTTGCAACTATGTAATTCCTTGTATGTGCTGTGCTTGAAAAATGAACGTGAATCCCTCCAACAGGGGGAGATGTTTCCTAATGTGAGTTATCAGCCTCCCTCTCATCCACCCACACACTGCCACTATTAGCACCAAGTTAAACCATTTTCTCTCCTCATTTATCCATCTCACACTCAGCCTGATGCATCTTTTAGGGGAGGCCACACGCTGGAGGTGCCTTTAAATCTAAAACTTGTCCTCTAAGACCACATGTAGTCCTCCGCCTAAAGAGGCCTAGCTAAAATGGCTGTCCGCTCAAAGAGACTCCAGGACACGGGGAAGAGATGTGACTTGAGTCGAATCTAATTGTGCGCAAATATGTCATTTGTGTCTTCAAGGGGAAAAACAAAAAGGTAATAAAAGCCGGTTTTATTACTCGCATTCATGGGAGAACTATTACACGGGAATGAAACACGGGATCTCACGCTCTCGCTCGCCTCCTGCTTGTGTTTTATGAAATCACCTTTTCCCTTTGCAAATAGGATGTCTCCTGTCAGGGCTCACCAGTGTCGATCAAGAAAATGCCACATTTCTCATTTTTGGCATATGTTGTCAGTGTTGTACCCCTACAATTTGTGTTCAGAGCCCCCCCTTCTTCCCCTGGTTTGACTAAAATCCAATTTACTGGCTGTCAGCTCAACTCTATAATCCTATCCACAGCTGTAGTGGAGAGGTAGCTCTTTGAATTTACCATTTACTGTACTCTCTGCTTATAGCTATATATACCATCTCTCCCCATGTCTGTATTCTATACTGTGCCACCTCCTCTTCTCTTGGCTGGTGTATATGGAGAGTAGGCGAACATGTGGTGTGTCTTTGGAGATAAAGTCCTTTTTCTGTCACTGCAGGTTTTTTTTCTGTCTTGGGGGAATATGTGTAGTTTATCTTGCAGTTAAAGAAACATTCGTGGTATCACTTCAGCACATTCCCGGTGGCTACAAGGCGCTACAGCATGCACACACGGCCGGGACCAAAGACTTTCATGTAATCACAACTGCGGCGTGAGCTGGACACCCACGCGAAAGATAACTGGTTCCCTTAATTCCACGTTACTACCAGTATTTGGAGTCATTAAATAAGTCTTTAGCCAGATATGAAAACAAGAGCCTCACTGATAATCCATTACTGCTGCCGGTGCCCTCATTACTTTATCAAAAGTTGGATCTCCAAGGTTGCCTTACTGCGGAGTTTCTCCACCGACTTGGTTTATTTTGCTGAATTCATTAAATGCAAGTGCATGGCATCCACAGTCTGTGTGATTCATAATACTAATACAAGGAGAATTTCACCTTCACTAACATCATTCATGCTGTATAATCTTTGTGTCGAGAAACCACATACGTGCAAACGTGCAATTTCTCCTTTAGATTTAATGGTAATTGATTCTCTCTAATGCTAAGTATCCCCCGTGCCCTTGTTACTTTCACTCAGAACTCAATTTCCGAGCATCATCCTGCTCTTTGTCATATTATATGTGCATGTGAGAAAGAGTGTGCGTGAGAGAGAGAGAGAGAGAGAGAGAGAGAACGATGGGCGTGCAAGAGAGAGAAAGAACATTTGCTACCCAGTGTGTATGGTCTTGTGTGCGTCTGTATGAGTCGACACGGGTCTCTGCCACTGTAAATAAGAGTCATGGCCAACCTGAGCGGGGCACAATGGTCTCCCTGCAGACCGCCACTGCCTCAATCACCCCTTAAACATTTGCATTTCTCCACATTTCCTGGGAAAGGACTGCATTTCATGAATGGTAATGAAGGTAGGAGTTTTACTGGAGAGTGCACAGGAGATGGCCTCGCAATTACTCTGGGATGGTCAATTTGCACATTTCACACTGGGTCCCATGGCTGTGATATGAAAATGAGGGCAATGGATAACCCCCCCAAGACCTAGCTAATGTCTACAATTAATCCCGGCATTTAGAAACAGCAAAGAATCTATATATCGTTCACATCGATGCAGGACCAGTATCTACAAAGTTTGTGTTCTTCTCTCTGTATAAATAAAAAAAACTCTTGACGTGTTTATGTCATGTGTTCTGATCTTTGTATGTGGTGTGTCGTGACGGAGGCCAAGGTTTTATCTCAGCGCTGCACGGAGAGATTTTTCTTAAAATAATTTCAGTCTGCCTCGAGTAGGTTGTGTGCGCACACATTGGTGTGTGCGTGCGCACGAGGGCGGGTGTGTATGCGCCGCCTCAGCAGGGAAGAAGAAAGTTTGTGCGTAGATAAGTTGCCCATAGAATATTCTGAGTCAACTGTGGCCCCTGAAGCATCTCGTGGGCCCAGAGGGAGCGAAGGGGATGGAGGGGGTGGGGGGTTGAGAAGAGTGATAGAGGGGCGCGTGGTGAAAGGGACTGCATAGGCTGTCTGAACTCATCAAAGAGCCGGGGGTCTGCTGTATGCATATGCTACCATGGCCTGAGGGGGGATACGGTGGGCGATGATGGGAGGGCGGAGGGAGGGCGATGCAGGGGTTGGAGGGTGTGGGCTGACTAAAAGTGTGTGCGCCTACGTGCAGAGCGTAGTGAAAGCATGGATGTAATGGAATTGTGGCGCTGCTTAGAAAGAGAGACAGGTGCTGATGGAGGGGATGATAGTTTGGTAAGCTAAGTGTCACTCATTTACCGAGGACGGGACACAACGCCGAATCCAGAGCGGTGTTTAGTTTATCTCTATACTGGAAAGCGACGTATGCGTCTGTGGACGCCCTGTGATTAAAAAAAAAAAAGGCAAAATCTGATGACTGTGGGCAAATTTACAGCCGCGCTCAAGTTATAAAAGTCCTGAATTACATTGTTCATCCTGAGGTGTGAATTCTAACACATCTGTGGTCCCGCAGCACATCTGCAATACATCAGGGGTTACGTGTCTACAGAATCAAGATGTTTAGTACCGCACAGGGACAGTATCACATGCTGCAGTCACAAAAAAATAAATAAATGATTTGCCAGATGCCACAACATGCACATGTGATCTTTCTGTGCTGTGGTGGTACACCATGGAGAACAACCGGGCAATCCTGGTGAGAAGCGGCGCGGTCAGGAGGTTTTATCCCATTCATCTCAATGTGGCTTTCACTACTATATAACAGCTAACAACAAATTATCACAATATGCTGTGCAGCTGCACAGTATTGACACACGAGTTTTTACATGATTTAAATCATAAAGATGCCTGCAACATTTGTAATTGCTTCGTTGCTTGAGATGAAATGAAAAAATGTATCTTATTAGATAGTAGAGATAAAGCATGCGCAATATGTTGCAATATTTTTGTTGCAATATTTTGCATATCGCAAAATGGCAATACTAGCGCATTGTGACCCACATATTATGATAATTTGGTATTGCGGCGCCTTTGGTGATTCCCAGTCCTATTGGCTACATCAAAAATAGCTTCTCAGGCTCTTCATGTCAGGAAATTCAGCAGAACAAAAGACATGATTCATGCATTTGATCCGCCAAATTCTTTGCCACCTGGGGGCAGCAAAAACAAGTTGTGAACGCAGCACGAACACATTATCGCTGCTCATGTCGAAATGGCAAACTTCGGTTGTGTATCCGCGCAAGCAAGGAGATACAGAGCAACATTAACATTCATTTGGAGTCATGTTTCTCGCCGCCTGATAAATGATGCCAAGTATTCACTCTCCTTTTAGCTCTGGTTTGCACTTCAACTCCTGCGGGAAATATCAGACTCTGGAGCTGCTAAATGCTCCACTATGTTCACCAGCTAATCACTAATCTTGTCTGGTGTTTGCTGCCTGACAGGTAGTGTACAGTGGGATTTTAGAGTGCTCTGCAGAAAACTGCTGCCTACACCTGAACAATGAGCCGCGGGATGCTGAAATCCTAGGAGGGAAAGGCACACTGATCATTTTCTTTGGAATCATCACTAAAAGCTATCTGTCATGCCGTACATATGCACGTAGCCATATAATCTACTCATCATGTTATAACTGCCTCACTCTGCTGTATACCAACATCCTAACAGTTTCAGCGAATGAAAAATGCAGGAATCCAACGTGACGCTGCTCCTTGTTACAGCTCCATTCCTGTACGTGTCTGCAGCACAACATGTTTAATCAGCCACCGCGGCTGTATATCTAAACGCTGTCCATCTGAGCCTTCCTGCCACATATGTCTTTTCCAACTCACCGCATGTGCGTAAGAGCTGTAGGTGCTGAAGGGAAGGGCAATGGCTGGGTTGAAGATGCCAAACTGGCCAACCATCTGCTGCATACGTCTGATGGTGCGCTCCTTGTCTGTGTCGGCAAACTTGACCACCAAGCTGGAGGATGCACCCTGAGGGAGGGGAAGGGAAAATCAGAGAGCGTGAAGATTTAAAGCTTTAAATCAGTCTTAAAACTTGCATCCAGAAAGGCTGTTGGGCCACTTCAGGCAATGATTTGAGCAGCATGCTGATTTACACAAAATACTTCAAAATTGCAGTAGTTAAGAGTGATGAGCCGTTATTTCTGATTTCTTAGAACGCCGCGTTCATCAGCAACCACGTCAACACCTAGTGAGCTTCTCTAATTGCGAGCCAGTTTGAAACATCATTGCATATACTTAATACAGTATGTGTTACTGCAGAGAATCGTGCCTCCTTATGTTGCATTGGCACACATATAAATGAACCTGGGAGAGATATTTGAAAAATTAACATGTAGTCTATTCATTGCATTAATATCTCTGAAGGCAGATGAGCAGACATAAACGTTCTCTTCCTCCAATCAGTGCTTTTTTTTTTTTTTTTTTAGCTGTTTGTACAAAGTCACTTGGGGCAAGGCAGTCTCACTGTGCATGACATAAATACTTCATACAGTATACTCACTCTGCTTCCCCCTTTTGGTACATTTACTTTATACAACCTCAGTGCTTCGTCCCACAGTTTATGGTTAAAAGATCTGCAGTGCACCGTGGTTTGAAATAAGAGCTACAATTACTAGAGTTGCCAGTAAGCATCCATTGACCTTGGTGAAAGTGTTTTTCAAAGAAAATGTTGCTATTTTGAGCAATTTCTCTCTCTGTTTTAGTCTCAATCTTCCTCTTTTTAGCTCCCACTATCCAATCCTTATCTACACTATTACCTCTTTCTGCAGCCCAATAATGAAACCAGCAGGTATGTTGGCCACACACCCTTCATTAAGAATCCTCGAATGATTTAGCGTTACAGTTGACCTTTTGTGTGCTCCGCCTCTCCTCCCCTCTGCACCCTGATAGTGGCCAATCGATCCACATAAAAGGCCGAAATATTACTCTGATCTGACAGAGCAGAAAGGTTGTGTGTCAGTCACAATAAGAGCCCCCCTGCAATTGATGCAAGATTGTCAATAGTAGTAGTGAGTGCGGAAAATATGAGGGTCGGGGGGCGGGTGGGTTAATGGGCTAAAGAAGTGTCTCTTGATTGAGGTGGATTTGGATGAAACTGGGCCAGGAGTTGGGCGGGACTAAAAATTGTAATGCCAACTCAATATGACCATTACATTATGCATTGCAGCTTTTATTTTCATTGCTTTGCATTTTTACTTGACATGGTCAAAGGATGCCTCCTCATGAAGACGTCAGGAGACAGCTGGAGATGTTCAAAGACAGGCACTGGACCTTTCGACTGCAGCATATGGATTTTATCCTCCTCTTTCTTCCTTTCTCCCCACTTTTCTCAATATTCCCTCCAGCCCTCTCTTCCTGGCTTGCTTACCGGATGAATCACAGCTTTGAAGACTTGTAAGTGAGTGGCCACTTGGAAAGTTGGCTGCTTAACTTAATGGCTGATTGTCTAGATGGTTGAGTGACTGATATTGAGAAGTGGTGAGCTTAAAAGCACACAATAGAGAGGATAGAACATGAGACGGAGAGAGGACCATCTAAAAGAGACTGACAGGCCACCCAACCTGTATTTCTGCATCTTAATCTGCTGAGATATACTGATAAATGAAGACCGTTTGCTGTTACTTCAAGGTTAACTGGTTCGTCTGTTGTTTCTGTCCAACCTTTTCGTATCTGCACCATTAACTATATCATGGGATTTAAGTTTGGGAGCTTCTAGGAAAGGGCAGTGCGAAACCCGAATACACAAAAGAAAACAGAAGCTTTTAAAGGCCTATTGTCTTTTATAATGAAAGAAGAGTCTTCCGAGTTTGCTTCTGATTTTTTTGGGGGGAAAGCTGAGATTTATATGTGAGGATAATTCACTACAGCAGTCACCCCCTTCTCCAACTGGAACTTGACCGGTGTAGTATTGTCTGCTGAATGATGGAAATTTATTTTTGCTATGACTTGACCTGTCTGGTTTTGTGAGACTATTGCAC
>CAAKHG010023573.1:16618-26785 GCA_901007715.1 Dactylopterus volitans
TTGACTTTTAGCAGAAGAGGCCAAATCTTTTTTTTTTTTTTTTGTTTTTAATTGCTGCCTTATGACCAAGAAAACAGAGAAACTGTAAAGTGGTAGTTTGTTTTCTGAACATTATAAACACTCCAATGTGCAGGCAAAGCTCTCTCATTCGATTGTCTTTGGAGGCAAGCATGTAAAAAAAACACACACAAGTACAATCTTTAGTGTTAGTGAGCTGACAAAAATCCACCAGATGACCTGCTCTGCCTCACCTGGTGCACTTTTGCCTGCACATGAATGAAGTTGGCTCGGGGTTTAAGGGTTGAGCAGGGGACTGAACATTGTAATTTGCATGCCTATGCTGTAGTGATACAAATCTGCTTGACACACAGAGCTGAAGAAAAGTACCACGGTATGTGTGTTTCTGACAGCTATATTTTCAAAAATGAAATTCTGACCACTCTATTGGTCTGGCACACAGTCAGATACATGCGCACATGCATGTTTCAAGACTCTCACTGTTCCATACTTACTGTGGTGATTACGCATTCCCGCTGAGGTTGTCAAGATGACTTTAATGTATTAGGTCATTTGGATGTAAATTGCCTTGGTAGAAATGGCATATCTAACATACAAACAGTATGTTAAGAATATAACGGCAGTAACATTGCTTACACAAATACCTGTCATCCCTGTGAAATACTGACATTAAAAGTCTGCATCTCATTGAATACAAAATGAGATTGTTACGGTGTCCTGTCTGAAACCAGCATTTATAAACTGCATCTGCTGCTGATTTTATTACGGCAATAATGACACACTGATGATGCATTGAAGAGGCTATGTTATGCTTTTTTCCCCCACTTCCTTTAGTGTATTTTATAGCTTTTGAGTGCAGGTAAAAGGTCTGGCAAGCTAAACAGCTTCATGGTCCACTTCATGTTGGTGGTTATCCTGACCACTTAAGCTTCACTGTCTATTGTTGTCTTACTAGGCTAACACAACAGACTCCTGAAAAGTCTCAATCTACTCTCACCACCTGAGTATTATTTCGTTTCATTTTTATTTCATGTCGTTCACCGCAAAAGGAAAATAAGAATTTAATATAAGACAAAATTCCCATATACTGAATGAAAGAGAGCCGAAACAAGAATAATCTTACTAAAACTGCCTCTTTGTCACAGTAAATAATTTACAAAGCATCATATGCCAGGATCCAGTGGATTCGCATTTTTTTAAATCAAAATATAGCAAGGAAATGTGCAAGGATGTCTTGATACTGGTTATGATATAATCTGGTTAGTTTAGCCAGATTTTATGTTATTTTACTATTAATTTCATAGCTTAGTATGTTTTAGTTAGCATATTGCTACTCTGACAACCTGGGGATTGTTGTCCTGTTGGTGGCCTACTGGACACGAACATCCTGCAGCTAACACACCAATTTCAAACAATGTCTCAAATGGTTTCGAGTCATTCACCTTAAATCTATGAAACAAGTTCAGACTCCTAGAGAGCTAAACATGACACATTTGTCACCACAATGAGGGAAAACTGGAATATAAGTACATGAATTTTACTCCACTGGTGAAGTGTTTACAGCTAGGATGGGGGATTCAGTGCCTGCTAAAACAGAGCAGGGATGATGTGAGCTGCCGATGTGGTTGATTTCCTCACAGGAAACCAACCACGACGTGTGTCTGACCACTCAGAGAGGACGGGGCTCTTCAGAAGTGGAGCTTAAAGAGACAGAGGCCAAACACAGTCTTTTAGAGAGAGGCTGAGAAGAGGTGCGGCAGTAATGGTGAGTATGAGAGCAACGTGTTTTTGAAACATACAAGTGTGTCAACTCCCAAAATAAAAATGAAAAATTGGAAATCAGCATAGCATGGTCTTAAAAACAATGTGTCCTGATGTCTGTGCACTCATGGCGCTTGTCTGTTCGCTGTCTGAGGCAATAAAGAAGATCCAGCAGCTGGGGAATCATATTTGAATGTCATCCAGATCTGTCTTGTACGCAAACTTTACCTCATTTGCTTTCCTTTGTTCTGTTCTTATCCCTCCATCATCCTGCTCCAGTGTTTCCATCTGAGTCCACGTGTCAGCTGAAATAGCCTCAAACCCTGGCTGAGCTGACGCGAATATGGAGTGTAAATGAGCACAGCTCCATGGACCTGACCCGCACTCCCCACACCACACACACACACACACACACACACACACACACACACACACACACACACACACACACACACACACACACACACACTCCCATCGCTCTCCATGCCAGTGGGTTGCGGTTTGTTTGGGTTGGCTTAGGCAGCAGTGGAAACGAGTCTCCCCTTCAGCCCACCCCTGCACGTGCAACATCTCTTAACACTCATACGACACACACATACATGTTTCTGTCCTAGTGTGAAGAGATACTGCAGGCATTACTAGGTGCAGTAGGGGAGTGCGATAATGTATACTATTTTCTACGTCATTAAACATATAATAGGTTGTGACTGGGAAGCTGCCAGTTCCAGTCCCTCAACCAGCTGGGAAAAAAACCAAGGTGGTGGAAGTTGAGCAGCAGCACACTTCCTTTTCCCAACAAACACTGCTTAAACAAGAATTTTACTGCGGGAATGATGGTCTTTTCATAAAACTGGACTGTCTATGCAGTAGAAAAGCAGATATTTTTGAAATTGGTGCTGCATGACGAGAGAAAACAAAGAAGGGTGGTGGTGTTCCTTGTCTCGTCTTCTTCCGCTTATCCGTGTCAGGGTCACGCAGGCATCGGTGGCCTGTTGTCCAATCCACACTGCACCAGACCCATATGTTTCCCCCTGCAGGTGATGGGCCTGCTGGTGGCCGGACCAATGTCTCTGCCTCGGGCTTGACGTGACCGGACCCCATGGACGAAAGTTGGGCCACCAGGCGCTCGCTGACAGACCCCTTCCCCAGGCCTGGCTCCAGGGTGGGAACCAGGTAACCCTCCAGGCTGGGCACACTGGCCCTTTAATGTTTTTTCTTCCCATATACGTCTTTATGGACCATTCTTTGCCTGACCCTTCACCCAAGACCAATTTGCCATGGGAGACCCTGCTAGGGGCTGATGCTCCCGACAACATAGCTCCTGGGATCACTGGGACACTCAAACACCTCCACCATGATAAGGTGATGATCCCTGGAAAGGTGCTGTATTCCTTTTCCCCTCAAAAGCTAAAAAAAACCTTTGAGATATGACATAACTGCTTGTACCGACTACTAGTAGTTTTCTGAATCACGTCATTCTGCCACCCTCGTGTGTGTGCTCCGTGATGAATTATGATTTGATTACTTCACACAGCTGGGGTTTGCTCATGTCTCATGTTATAAAAATAACACAACCTCTGGCAAAATGCATTATGAGGCTAGGCCTGGCAGGCAGTCATGTCTGCTGCATGACAAAATGAAACAATGCAAGTGATGGAGAGAGTTACAGCCTCCTGCATTTCATTTAATATGTACTTTAATATGCACCCCTTCACTCACTCACCACATCATTTCTAATAATGGCCATGTAAGGTTTCTCTGTGAGCACTTAATGTTATTTTAATGACAGAAAACAGGATTACTTCAGCTCAAATGAGAGACTGAGGAGAAGCAGAGGAGTAAAAGGCATTGCCATGTCAGACTGGCTCAAAGGAAATGAAGAGGGACAGGTGGATGAGAAAATAAAGGTTACAATTAAGTGTGCACAACCACAACTGAAGGGAAAAGGGAGGAGAAAAAGATGAAAGTAAAATTATTTTTTGGAAGGTCAACTGTCTCCTTCAATGCCAGTTTGACTGAACACAGGGACAGTCTGGAGACAAACTCAGCATTTTCCTCAAGCTATGTTGTCAGCACTCAAATAGAAGATTAAGCCTTGATTAAGAGCCTTTTCCACGTCAAGAGTGATGTGATGCATTAGTTCATATGTTCATTTATTACCTAATTTTACACTCTGCTTCCATTCTCTTCGAAATTAATGGATATTTGCCTGTAAGTAACATACAAGATACTCTGATACAAAGTTGCCGCTGGAGATTTCACTGTTCTCGAAAAGAGATAAAAATGAATATCAAACATCTTCATAAGTAAAGTCACATTTCAAAACCACACCGAGTGTGAGACTTCTTATGGCATTTTAAGAAAGACCGTGTCAGTTCTGGGAGCAAACTCTTCACTGGCCTTGACAGGTGTGGAAAGGAACCTAGGTCCTCACCACTCTCAACACAAGGAGCCCATTTAATGTCCAGCTGGTTGTCCAGTCTTTTCATTCTTGAAACATGAAAAAGTTAAAAACAAAAACAAAAACAAAACAAAAAAAACAAATATGAAGTTCAAAAGGTAAAACTCCAACAAAGTAAGACTTTGTTTGAGGGTGTCCATTAGCTCTGTAGGCCACGTACGTGCAAACCGCAATTTGCACAAACTTTCGGTATCAAATGTAGCAAATTTTGTTAGCCTCTGATTTGTTTGTCTTTGAACCCTGTATACTTTTATGCTAGTCATCTTGTTATTTTTTTTGCTGTTGTTTTCTATTGCTAGAATAGCCCTTTACAAGCTCAGAAGAACATTTCAAAAGTCAATTAGCAATTAAGTAGTAACAGCAGGCCAGCATTTCTGAATGGGAAGACTCAAAGTATGTGCAATCTGTCGACTGGAATCAGACTTGAGCCTAAGAGATATGGTGCATTTAATGTTACACATCGTGTAACTACTCAAATCTGATCTATACCATTGTTGTATTGTATTTATTGTATTTTATTGTTTTTATTCTTCTTGTTGTTTATTTCTCTGTTTTATTGTTGTTGACGTTTTTTTAAACTACAGGCTGTTTATTGTGTCCTTATATGTAGTCTCTACAGCACTTTGGTCAACTGAGGTTGTCTTAAATGTGCTTCAGAAATAAAGTTGGACTTGACTACGCAATTAATAGGGGCACCATTTTCTCCTTCTCTTTTGAGTAGATTTGCCAAGAAAACTGGTTGTCAGACAAATCCGATGAAACAAAAAAAGTGTAGCATTCCTCTTCACGTTGAATGAAAATTCACCTGCATCTGTTTCACACAGAGAAAAACACCAACTGCCTCTGACTTGAAACACTTGAGCTTCTCTTTTCCCTGACTCACTCTAGACCTTTGATGTGGGAGGAAAATAGCTATTTTATCAACAACATGTGTCAGCGTGAGTATAAGTGTGAGAGTATGCGTGCGTCAGTGTGTGTGTGTGTGTGCGCGTGTGTGTGTTAATTTCTGCCTGATTTAAGTCACACAGATCGAGCTAAATCATATACTTTTCTAAGTGTCCCTGTTAAGATTTCAAGATATCAGAGTAAAACTGTGCGGTATGTGATGGCTGTTGCAGGTCTGGCCAGTTGGTTCTTGCGGCCTAAAGTTTCTTTTTAAAAGGTAGAAAATCTAAGCCGCACCTTTTCTCCACCAAAGGCTGAGACTTCCCAATTCATTATCCCACACATCTTGAAGTTGAGAATGACAGCTCAACCCTGCAGGCTAGAAGTAAATGACAACCTTGGGTTGAAGATTCACTTTTAACGAAGTTCAGAGGGTGAAAATAAATCTCTGTCTTCCTGTGACATTTCTTTTTCCTGGAGGGGAGCATGGTACCGCATGGTGCTCATTCTCATGATATTCAATAATTAACCTAGCTTTCGTTGTCAGATGGGCTGTATTGCATTGAAGCATAATGTCCTCTGCCATCATTATAAATCTTGCAGTCTCAGGTATTGCGACACTTAATTGACATTGACAACATCCAGCTAAGAAACCGAAAGGAAGGCTGATTCCCACTAAACCTGGCCATTAATAGGCCAGATCACACACTCAAAGACACAGGCGCACTGTCCCATGGGCTGCCCTGAATACCGCTTTTTAGGAAACCCTCCCCACACATTCACATTCACACACTTCCACTGCTAAGTCTTCTGGTTGGGACTGGTGTGCTCACTGCATTTAGCAACTAGGATTCACCGGTGTAGCAGAGGAGCATCTAGCATCTAACAGGTTAACCAGCCCTCTTCTGTGTCTACATACCTGTGTGTTGTAAACAGCTAAAACTGTCGAGTTTGTTTGTCAAGCAGGACAAGCGCGGGCTTTCAAGTATAGTAATCCACCCTCTAATCGCTGTTAAAATAGTGCAAATAAACACTTGGATGTCTGTTTTAATCAGCTGTGAAATGTGCAACTTTTAAGACCCAACAGCAGTGATCAGGTAACCACATGTAGAAATTTAAAGAGCATTCCTCAGAATTAACTTTCCCCCCCGTTACTGACCTAGCCCCAGTGCTTTATGACATCAAGAGTACAGTGTGCTTGTCCTTAACTGGCGTATTTACTGTTTAACCACTGCAAAAGGCACGAGTGTTATGGAACATTTCTACATTTAAGACAGAACAAGGCAGACCATGTACTGCTACGAAGAAGCTCGATCTGGATTCATGAACATTCTACAATAAAATTGGTTGTCAGTGGTTTCCGAGTGGCAGTTCTGTATGGGCTGAGATTATTGTTTTCTGCTTCGATAATGATGTACATTAGAGCCATTTCAATTGCTTCAGTGTTTTCCTGAAACAGAACTGCAAGCTTGGGCAAGCAAAGTCAATTATATAAATATATGTTCAGCATTAAAAATATGCCAGAGATGCAACAACTGACTTACTGTAAATGTCAGCCAAGCATTACTTCAACTGAAGGTGTGCAGAAGTGTGAATACCACTTCCCTCTTAACAGTTTCATCTCCCCTTACATGTAGCTGTCTTTAGTTTTTATTAATGCATTGCTCAAGTGTATTTATTGCGATGCCATCACAAAACAAGCCTGCCTCTTTTGCATTTCCTCTTTCATTCCTTCTGCCAACATTAATGTTCTATTTAATATATAAAGACTAGAAGTGCATTTTATAGTATCTTGAAACTGAATGCTACCTTAAGATATACTGTATAATCTAAGTAAAGATGGATATAGTTCCTCTCAAGGGAACGTCTCAAGGTTCCTCAAAAGGGTAAACATTCTCACTTCTCTGAAACTGAAGAGGAAATATGTGTTCTTGTTTCATCTGCATGTGCATACATATATGGGGCCTATAGAGGAGGCAGCATACCAGGAAAACAAGTCCCATACTCTCATCAGAGATGACACACAGAAAAGTAACACTGCAGTGTACTGAGGGGCTAAGTCACTGTATTATTGCCAGGCAGTGTAACTGAAGTCCACAAGCTAAAATATTTACCAGCCTGAGTCCAGCTGGAGTCCAGGGCCTATACTCAATACATCAAAGATTCAGCTATTGAGATAGAGTAGCATGATGACTTTGAGTTATTCACATACAATGGATTTTGAACCAAAAAAATGTGTAAGTATATTCGATAACCTAATTTATGACCCTTGTGAATTTTTAATGAGGGTATTAATAACAGATGCAGCATGCCAGCTTGGATGTTCTTAATAAATACAACCTGTTGATGAAACATTACGAGATCTCCCTTGTTTTCACTTCCAGTTTTTAAAATTTAACAAGATCAGATTATCCTTCAAAATGCTGACGTGTGAACCTTATTTACAACAGACTGATAATCTAATTTTGTTTAGTATGTAGTTCTCACATGGCAGTTAAAACAGGGCTACAAATATATGAGAAGCCATGGAGTTCTGTTGGCCACTTACCTTTCATTACTGGTTACTTGGTGAGTCATTAATTCAGAAAAGATGCCAAACATTAGCTGGATCCTCCCAAAATTAGGTTTTCTGCAGTCTGTGTTCAATGCAGTTAATCTAGTAATTTGGGTTTTGGATAATGATCTTGCCAGCAGTTTAAGAGCTTAAGGTTTGTTTTTTTTTCCTTATGTTTAACAAGCTTAACAATTGATCACTAAATTTAAGATAATGCTGTAGTCATTTTAATCTGAGCCACCATTCCCATGCATATGAAGCTAAAGGGTGTGGCAACCATCGAAAAGTCAAAAAATATTTAATCTTGAATGTGACAGTGCACTCTGTAGCCTCTTTGTTAGAAAAATTATTGTGTTGTTTGCACCTTCTGTTTTCTTCGAGTCAAATATTGTAAAATTATGATCCAATATGGTGTTTAAAAAGCGGGCGACTTCTCGTGCGTGCATGCGGGTCTGAGTGTGTGTCTGTGTGTGCACGTGCATGTCAGACAGTCTGCCCGACAAGAGCCAGCCAACAATAGCTGGGCTGAGTCGTGTCCTAATTTCCTTCTCCTACCTAGTACGTCACAGTTTGAGGAAGACCCCCAACCCCCACTGTGCTGTGCTGCAGTGGCAACACACACACACACACACACACACACACACACACGCATGCACTTATTATCCTTCTAATGGGGAACGCACATGTCGTACGATTTGTGTTGAAATCCAGAATATTCAAAGCTGCAGACAACACGCTGCATGCACATTCACACAAATAAACAAATAGCTCTTATGTGATGTGTTAGAGGAACGTCCTCAGAGACAGTGGCATCCTTCTCGCCTCGTTCTCCCATCGTCTTCCTCCTCCTCAACCCGCTCCCTCCTCCTCTTCTCTCCACAACCTAGATTTCTGTACTCCGGGCTACAATGTATAAAATAAGACCACACCAGCCTTCAAACGCTGTTGTGGAACTCAACAACACCCCAGCTCTCTCTCATTTGCCTCTTGTCGCATAGTCTTCTGTTGTTCGGGACCTTTTAAAAAGAGGGTCCATTCTCTCCATCGCCCATAACTGAGAATTAGTTATGGTGGTGATGTGCATTTGTGTGTGTGAGACCCTCATCTATCAGCACGGTTGACAGTGGAGCCACTGAATGACTGCTATTACTCTCCTTATTACTCAAGAGCACAGTGGGTGGGTGGAGAAAAAACAAAGATATAATAAAGGTAAAGAGAGGAGACGACAGAGGGGGGATTGCAACAGTGCAGTCAAGGGCAGGGAATTACAACTTCTTCTTCTCTATGACATTTACACACAAGGCCACAGTCAGTCAGCGGCTGGCTCAGAAGGTTGCTTCGGGCAGTTAAAGGTTCAATTTGAAGTCAGAGAAAAGGCCTGAAAATGAGGCCATTATGTAGCCGGCGCTAATGGGTGGAAGGCAGTTTTTAACCGGTCACATGTTGTTCAGGCATGTTTGCACCATTGATTGAAGCCTGTCAGCTTTAAGGGTCAAGCTTCAAATGAATACTGTACTTGTAGCTATTTTTAGGACATCCAACTTCCATTGTTGATGTGCTTTCAACGTTCTTGGGCAGTAATTTAGGTTTTCGGGTCTGAACTACGTCGCAAAAGGGCCAACGTCTACAGGCATTGTTTCACTGTCTGAATTTATACACATTCAGCTCTCCTTCAGACACTTGTTGTAAATACATCAAAATCAAGACTATTTCAAACAATTTTCCTTTGTGTAAAAAAAACACGAATAAAACCTTTAAGCTTAAACTTTTGAACAATATTTTACTTTTTAACATTGAAGACATCTTGACTAAGACAAACTTCAAACCAAAATTGCACAATAATATTTAATATTTAACAAGAGCAGTCTTTTCAGCATTTTTTCCATATGCCTGTGGTGTTTGTGAAATTCAAGCTAGATGGTTTCAAATGGTTCATAAGCACACATGATATCAATATGATAATATGATACAGCACCGACAGTATATTGTTTACTTTTACATGTGTATTTCTTCATTTGGTATTGGTCTGTCTTGTGTCACTAAACAATGTATCTGCATCTCCCAACACATTAAATAACATTAGCTCATCAAAAGTCAGGACACACACATACAGTCCATATATGGGGCACACAGTGGCTACTCAGCATTTTCACAGTATACATAAAATGACAAATGCAAACACACAGCCACACGCAAAATCATGACGAACAGAAAATGCTGTCAAGCCAGCAGCACCCTGAACTGTGTGTTCTCAGTTTCCATGCTCCCAGGCCCTAAAAGATAATTTAATGGTCAAAGAAAATGATCCATATAACAGAATTACTACATCATGCTTTTCCCTCTGTGTGTGTGTGTGTGTGTGTGTGTGTGTGTGTGTGTGTGTGTGTGTGTGTGTGTGTGTGTGTGTGTGTGTGTGTGTGTTCAAAGAAATAAGATTGGTTGAGGCTAAATACAGCTCACTCAGGAGAGGGTTTAGGAGTTGTTAAGA
>CAAKHG010023574.1:4609-14913 GCA_901007715.1 Dactylopterus volitans
TATATATATATATATATATATATATATATATATATATATATATATATATATATATATATATATATATATATATATATATATATATATATATATATATATAAAATGCATATGTAATATGTATAATATGTGATTTATAATAGCTGAGTGGAGGCTGCCGTTTGAATCTGATAAGGACCACAGGTTTTTCTGTACTTTTTTCCGTATTTTTGAGGATGGCACCAGAATATTATTGCAAAATGTAAACAAACATCTAAACAATTATTTTAACTTGGCTGACTTGTTTTCATTTTCATAGAAAATCATAATTAAAAATAATATTATATTAATCTCTCAGCTCTATGATAAAAAAAACAAACTACAAAGAGTTGCCTACAAGGTGACATCAGTTCATGTCTGCATGCTTTTGCATATTTGTATTCATAAAAATAGATGTTTTTATGAATTTTGGCTTTGTCTCTTAGTGTAGTGCCCGAGGTCTGTGGGGAGATTGGTGAGTTCTCCTTCATCCCTGCACTCACTGGGTGGATCCAAGAAATCAGACCCATAAAGTAAGATCCTCATCAGTCTACATCTCTTCCTCCTCATTTGATCCCCTCTATTTTCTAAGTGTCTCCCTTTGCTTTGAATATCTCCTCTCTGAAAAACCAAAGAATCTCACACAGTTTTCCGTCTACTTTTGAGCTGTTTTTATAAAGTCTACTGTATCTGGCCACACTAGAATGGAGAGTCAGACTTTGGATAAACATGACTGACATAAGTGGAAGTGGAAACACAATGATATTGGGAGAGATGGCTGCCTGAAGGGATTGTCGGTGATAGAACTTTAACGTGGAGCTAGAGTCCTGCTATTCTCTCAAGCTTAGCAGGTTATTTTTGAATAGCGAGTTGTCCATCATCATGTCGAGCACTGAGCAGGCCTGTGTTTGTGTTCCCAATAGATTCCTATGACATGGGACGATTTCTAAAAACAAATATGCGCTCACACACAAGATTTGTACTATATCTGTAGTGAGTTTACACTCTTTCACTCTGTTCTGGAAATTTGTTTTGCAGTTGTACCAAAATAAAATGCTAAACTATCATTATTCTGACTGACACAATCAGCACAAATTAGTCATCGCTCTACCACATATATCATTGACAAGATTTTACAGTGTTCAAAACATGTTGCAATGCTGTGGTGCATATTTATTAGCCATCCACCTCCAATGACAATTGAGCTAAAATGATGGAGAATTAAATGGAGCAACACCGATGGACAGCACAGAGGGATTTTCGACACAAAATGAATTTTAATAAGTGGTTGACATACAAATCTCTCTCACATTTGGTTACAAACAAAACAAAACTTGAGACAAAAAACAAAGAATTCAAATAATTTGGCAATAATCTCCCCTTCACTCATGAAGACAGGAGCCTGAACATACCAACGCTGCTGTTTTACACTAAGCTGTTAGCCTGAGTGTGCTGAGATCTCCAAAAATCTAGCAGCAACGAACCAGCCTCTAGTTTTGCTTCTCAATGACACAATATGTTATGCTGTGTCTGCAAGGCTCAAGAAGAAATATTAATGTTTGAAATACATTTTCACCGGAGACAGATGCTGGTTTGAGGATCCATTATATCATCAATGCAAGGGCAGTGCAACGGCTGTAACAGGCTGTAGAGATAAAGTGCTGGAATGTAGAGTTTAAGATAGAGACAAACCCAACACCAAACACCTTGAGTTTACAAGGCATAACAGGGCCAACTCCACTGTAGAAGGGTTTTCTATTGGCCTCTGCCAAAGCCAATGGCAAATGATATTTAATGGACTCTTCTGTGGCCTATGCTCCAATCTTGCACCAAGTTTTGGGAATATCAGCCTAGTAGTTTTTGTGTACTCTCCTTGGAGATGGTCATAAAGTGAAACAGTTATGTTGTCCTCTTGTAGCCCATACGCAGTTATATTGTTTAATATCCTTTCAGGTCCAAATACATGGGTGAAATCTGGGGTTTCTTACGAGACAATATTCCCATATATACGCATCAAACTGAGAGTTTGCCAAAGTCAGAGCCTCAAGCTGAAGAACCAGCTACAGAGACAGATTCTCCGCGGGATGACAGAACGAGCCAGTTGAAAGGGCACGACAAATGTGAGTGCTGATGTGTGCAATGCACCACACATCCAGTACCGCACACAAACACACAGAGGCACATGATTATCCACGTGGTCATTCCGGCAAACACAGTATATCTCAAATACACACTGTGCTTTCACATTTAATTGAGTGACTCAGTCAGTTAGACTAATCATTTGTATGCACAAAATGATTTTATTACCTAGCCTTCCAGCAGCTTCTAGTTAGTTATCTGCTTAAACATGATGTATAGTGCGGCGTGTGTGCGTGCGTGCGTGTGTGTCTGTGTAGGGGGGTGGCATTGTGTATATGTAGATAAGTATTTGAATGCACAGTGTGTGTAAATCTCTATTTTTCTTCCCTATGCATCCATAATTCAACTAGTATGGAGCATGCCAATGAATATTTCATTCTCCTACAGAAACTTGCACCAATGAATGACTTCACTCTCTTATTGCTGTCATAACCCTGCCCCATATAAATCCTTCATAATATTGTTTTGATAATTTACTATATGACTGAAAGGTTATTATCGTGATAAAAAATAAAAAAATACTGCAAAATACCTAGATCTCTGAGGCTTGGCGTCTGTCACAGACCGCTCTCCTGTTCTTTTAAGCATCACTTCCTGTTTACCCAAATTCATGTATTATGTAGTGCAGGATGGGTTAATCCTTGTATGGGGGACTATAAATAAACCTGCAGAAGGAGCAGTGGCCGGGTGAATTATTTGGTGTTCCTGCAAGAAAGAAGAACCTCCAAAGTCATATGTAGAAGTCTAAAATCAAAACATTACAGAAGAGTGTGTGGTTCGATGTTGCTTCAGGACAAATAAGTAAAAATGATTAAAACTGATGCAATTAATTTAATATTTTATAATTAAACAAAAAAACATTATTAATTAAATTATATTGAATTCAACATCTAGATATTTTGTGGCCACAAAATTATTTAAAAAAAAGAGAGTAGGAGACACATTCTCACTCACTGTTTCAGCCATCACTTTTATATTCTATTGAAAATGCATAAATTGAGATGCATAAATCACCATGCTGTGGGAGAGGCTCCTCTGTGTTCAATTCTTAATGTGCAGCCTTTATATTAGTCTGGCAGAGCTCCTATCACTCCTCACCATGTTTCTTTAAATTGATTTTCCATGTCTCTTGGCCCAATTGCTCCTTATATGATATTGTCTAAGATGCAGTATAGGGGGCAGGGTCATCAGTTTATAACCTAGATACTGTCTTGTTGACTTATTTATACTGTAGAAACAGGCAGTGCTTTCACAGGACTAAAACTCTCATCAATCTTAATTTATTCTAATTTCAAAATTTGAATTTATTGTTTGTTTGTTATTTATTGCTTCTTTTTTTGTCGATGGCCTCCAATTTCCACTAAAAGCATGTGCAATCAGAGAATTAATTAAGTCACGCTTCAGTGTATGTTTTTGTGAATATGTGTGCAGTGCTCTGTGTTAGTGCATTTTCTCTATATGACTGTCCTTTGGGGTTGTGTGTGTTTCTCAGGTGACCCAAAGGTTGTGGTGTGTGCAGGCTACTTCCCTTTTCCACCACGTAACAACTCCTTTGAATTTGGCCAAATGGTATGTTAATTGCTCTCTTGCAGGCTACACACACACACACACACACACACACACACCTCAAAGCAAATTTTTCACATCAACCAAAAAATTACGAGACACATTTTCATGGATTTGCATGTTTAATATCAGTGTTCTGCATTCACGTCATTAGGTTTGCATTGAAGATTATTAGATTTTACTTTATCTGCCCAATGCTGGTTTTTATTGCGGATTTGGCTGCAAATACTACATTGCCTGGATGCATTCTGGACAAAAAAAAACAAACCCAAATGGAATACGATGACTGTAAAATTGCATATTTTTAAAATGATCACATTTTATTTCATGAACTTATACATTATTTAGATATACTGTAAATCTTAATGAATATAGTGTTTTAGTGCTTATTGAACAAGAAGAATTCAGAGAACATAGACTCCTGCCAAGGTTGAACAGTCCCATGTGACAATACCCCTGTAAAAGATGCTCTTTGCCCTAAGTTTATCAGACACTGACATTCCTTGAACCTTAAAACATATCCTCAGGATTTGCCATATCATAGGTTCACTTTGGTAAAAGCTACACATGAAACACTGCACATGAAAGCTGCACATGAAACACATGCACCAAATCAACATATTCCTATCCCTCGGTCAAATAATGACGCTGTTTTGTGTGTATGTGTATGTGTGTTATCCTCAGACAAACAGACCGACAGTGCTGGCAAATAATATGATGTCGATAGCAGAGCTGAATATCTGCTGTCTTTTTCACCTCTGTTATGTGCAGCACAATCATATGAAAATGCACTGAAGCTGCACAGTAACAGTGGGCAGTGGAGATGAAACATAACAATGCTTGTGATCTGGGGGCATATTGTGTTCTGTTTGATTGCTTTGTCTCACCTGACTTTCCTCCATTTAAATGTTACACCCATAATGAACCTAATTGGTGGACAGTTTCAATACTTTACTCTGAAGTGTTGATTGTCGGACTTGATTCGCCTGCAGAGCTGGTTCCAGGTGACAGTGGTTTGCAGTGTAGGAGAATCAACTCTCAACTGCATACTGAAATATTTCATGTTCAAGAGTGAGGGCAACGTGTACATTGAAATCTGTGTGTCTGTCTCTATGTGTGGGCATGCAGACTAATTCCCCGGTGTTTCTTCGTCGGAATGGCCTCTCTATACTGCACAGCCACATTGTCATGTTGACCAGAACCCGTGCCTGCCAGCTAGATGCACCACCCACAACAACCCCTGTGCCTCGATGGAAACTCATCCGCCAGCCCAAGGAGATAGTGGTCACCGATGAACCGCGGAGTGAGTGAAAGACACACAGAGACAGGAAGAAAAGATGGTAGGACTGAGTTTAGAGAGAACAGGTGGTAAAGGGGAAACCAGGAGGAGGATGCAGGGGAGGACATGAAACGAACTGAAAAGCACATATTCTGTGAAAGAGTGTAGGTGAATGTCATGAATAAATAGGACTAGAAAGCAAAGCAGGATATTTAGAACCTTCAGCACAGGGAGTATACAGTACTGCATGCTGAACTTGAAATACGGGGAGGATGACTTCAAAAATTCAGGAGTGAAAATAGATACTGGCTTGGACATATCTGACATCAGCTGATCTCTGCATGATAAGTTCAGTAAAAACGAATCAGTGTAGAAAAAAAAAAAAAGGCATGATGTATGAGGTTTTTGTTTTAGTTTTATTTTATCTTTGCAGAGCTTCCTTTGGCGAAACCAGAGCAGTTCATCGAGGTTACCAGCCCTTTTCTCTTCCATGGTGTCAAGAGCAGCATTAGTCCAATCCCTGAAATGTGTGTGCGCACTGAAAAGTTGAGAGATGAACCGATCAGTCCTGTCTGTTGTCCTGTTCTGCTCATTTTGTAGTATTGTACTGATTTTGCTAGAATGTGGTACTATTCTATGGTTGTCTTTTGCTTTTCCCTTCTTCTTGAGCTTCAATATGGGGATGAATAAAGTATGCTATAATTATTATTTTAAATCACTCTTTATCCTGCTTTACCCCTGCTCCTTCATTTCTCCAAATCTTGCTGTATGTCAGTCTCTTTCCCTTTTTTATCTCTCTGAAACAGAGCCACTCCACACATACTGTTTTCTGCTTTTGTGCTTAGAGATTGCTTTGTTCACACCTATCACTAGCTATTCTGAGTGAGTTTTTTTTTCCACTCAACTGAACCTAAAAACAGTGTACATTTAATATGTATATATATACAAGCAGTGTTGTGAAAAAATACACTGTTCTTGTGTTGTTTGATGTCTATAATGTGACATGCATGACTCATTTGTAGATGATACGGTCCACTGCTTCTAAGTGTGTTCCCATGAGATGTGTTCCTCACATGGTTATAGAATGTTGTTGCCTGTGTGTGCGCATACCATGTTTCATGACTGTGTGTTTTGTGTGACTGTCAGAGAGGACAAGCAGAGTGCTCAGTGGGAGCAGTCCGATGGTTCCCCTGTGGGGTCCATCGCCGAGAGAGAGGATATTGAATGCAGAGAAGGACTCCAGCGTGATCCAGCCGAACACACCACAAACTCAACAAAGAGCGCTGACAAAATAGAGGTATATATTGCTGTCTACCAGGGCACAAGCATCCGACACATTTAGCATTTTAAAGAGCACTGTTAACCACCAAGACGCCATTTGTTTTGCTAATGTTTATTTAAAAAAAAACATTAGGATATGTGAAGTTAAGCAATATGTCCACAGCTTATTGCTATTTCCTCATTTTAGCACTTCATCTACAGTATATTTTCTCACCTCTGTGTCTTAAGTATGCATTCGAAGGCTCATCGGGCCCCCTCTGTGTGTCAGTGACAACAAGGCCGACATCCCCCAGCCTCAAAGTCACTTCTGTTGTCTCCCAGCCAGGCCAACACTGACCAGGGGCACATCTGCACTAAAGAGAGAACTAGTGAGGGAGATGAGCGGGTGGAGTGGGGGTTTAGAGCTGCAGCAGCAGCAAAGGGAGACAGACCGACACAGTGATGAGGAGAGAAGCCAAGATTGAGTGGAATCAGGGGGACGCAAGTAAGAGAGGAGGGAGGGTGAAAAATAGAAAGAAAGTGACAGCAGAGCAAAAAAACAGATTGGAAAAGAGACTGGTGCGTGGTGGCAGCGAGCGGGGCATGTGGACCTCATACAGGGAAAGGTCGTGTGCTGTGCTGATGAAAAAAGCAGCGCAATTAGATGGGGAGCCATCCGTGTCTGCGTCTCCTGGGGGGGGGTTCATTATTACACATATAGCATACAGAGAAAGGAGTTCATATTCATTGCCCTCTTGTGCAACTGTGACCAGTTATGGAGTAGTTAGGCGAGGGCAGTATGGACATGCTAATTCAATGTGTTGTTTGATGTGTGTGTGTGTGTGTGTGTGTGTGTGTGTGTGTGTGTGTGTGTGCGTGCGTGCGTGCGTGCGTGCGTGCGTGCGTGCGTGCGTGCGTGCGTGCGTGCGTGTGTGTGTGCAGACATACACTTGTCAGGGCTGCCTTGTGTGAGTGTCACATGTACATGAGGGTTCCTGTTTGTCTCAAACCTGCAATGAATCATGCGTTGAAGCGACTGTATTTCAGGTGAGGTGTTCCTCCGTTTCTGTCAACCTCCTGGAAACCCTTGATAGAAACAAAGATGTGTTGTCACATGATGCTACTAATACCCTCAACGGCCTTTTCCCTCTTACTTTAGTGTGGTTTAAAGAATTATGCCCTTGAGTAAGCATGCTATTTATTCTCTAATATTCCTGGAATGTAGTTAATCACTAAATTACCAAAGCCCCTGTTTAGTTTACTTCCCTCAAGAAATATGAATGGCCACAGAATGAATTTCTCAGATTTGACTTTATTTTATTTAAATGCGCAATATGGAGGAGCTCACTGTGACAAATAAAGCTCAATGAAACGGAGGTGCCCCTCTTCCAGCCACGATTTGATCACAGAACACAGCAGCTTAAAATTTCGTGAGCCATGCGAATAAGGTCTCTCTCTCAATGTCCTCTTACAGTACACAAATAAGACAAGCAGTCTAATAAAAGAGCAAGGTGTGGGTGAACAGGACATACCGAACCTTGGAGCCTGGCTTAAACTTTCATTTATTCACATGAATGCACATATATACACGTTTATGTATTTGTTGCAGGAAAAGTGGTGAAAAGCGGGTCACATATATCTCCCAATCACAATGCATCTTTCTTTTGCCGTCTGTCTGATTTTTCAGGAACTTATTCAAATAAGGGATGACTCACTCACGCACGCACGCACGCGCGCACGCACAGCCGCACACACACATACCATTCACTCTGACTCATCTGGGGTTTCTTTGAAATTATGTGACACAAAGTTTTCTTACTGAGAGTAGAGAAAACGATTGGGCATTTACGTTGTTAATAATTTTTTATGCAGATATGACACCTCGTGCACTTATGTGCTTCCCTTTTTTTTAAATTTATTTTTAACCAAAGCTGCAGCAACATTCTTTTCCATGCCGCATAATCTCCTGCTTTACTCAGACAGAATATGGCAGGATTTGTTTGACTAATTAGCCATATTTCTTTATTTGTTGGGCAAATGAGCATGAAATTGAAGCTGTTGAGTAATTTCCCTCTAAGAGAAATAACATGCAAAACAACATAATAACTCCTCATCTGTCACTGCCGGTCGCAGTAAATTAAAGCTGGTCCTCGCTGGTGGTGTTTTTAGGAGCAGCAGTTGTCACATTAAACTGTGTCTCGTGTCCTGTGGTGTTCAGTGAGGGTGGCGCAACACCACAGCTGGCATGGAATCACTGGAGGGTGGAGGCGTATCTCTGGCACTGCCACTCTGACAGCAACTCGCTGTTCATGCCTGTCTCTCTCCCTCTCTCTGTCCCTTTAGGTTACTGCAGAGGACAAGGAGAAGGACGATGGTAACAACTCCAATGGTACATAATCTGTTCCGTTGCTTTATGTTTATTTCCTTACCTGAAGCCACGTGTATGCCAGTTGCTTCATTGACGCCTATTGAAAGTGGTAAATGTAGCGAAGGTCCACATTACTGGTTGATTTGTAGCACACGAGTGCAGCACAGCGCAATATTAGAAGCAGCTGCATCTCTCGCTTTAACTCCCTCCATCTTTCTCTTCATGCCTCCATTGGTTGGCCAAGACAGTCTGGAGAAGATGAGACTTAAAAAAATGCCTTATGACAAACGGCCAATTGCCTTCCTTCACTCTGCCCCCGTTTAGTTGCTTAGTAACACCTGCAGTTTGAGTGGACAGACCACCATTGCTCAGCAGCAGAGATAGTGGACCTCGCCACCTCAGCTTTCTGATCAGACTCTTACTTTGAGTAGAGCTTGAGGGCAGAACAACTCTCTTTTTTATTTTGGGTGGAAAGTGTATTTGTGTGCATATGTCTATGACTTTGCTCCACATGCATTGAAAATGATGGTAGTCAGTGAGTGGGAGTATGGATGTGCATGTTCGCTTACACTGTGCCATTATGTGGGAGTTTGGGCAATTTGACTCACTGTGTTTAAGATAATGATTTGAATCAGGGATAAGTTGCTAGGAGTCACAAGAGGAAACACATTTGTTACTTGCAGTAACAGTATTTCATAGGAAAAAAAAATCGATTTTTCAGTGTGACATAAAAGGCAATAGACAGCTTGGATGCCACTTGAGGAGGAAGAGGATTTTTTTTTTTTTTTTAAAACAAATGCTGAGATACAGGACCTTCTACTTACAGCAAATCCCTGACCAGACAAAGTTTTTATGATTGAAGTTCAAAGTCATTTTGTGTCATCTGATGCTGAACAGTGGAATCTCACCTTCCTTCCAGCTCACCTCACAACTGCTTCAGACGAAGCTGTAAATGAGGGAGCGTCAGATCCTGCCAAACCCATCCTGCCGCAGAACTGGATGGACACGGATGACTTTGCTAAATGCTTCTGGTGAGACACACACATGCATGCACGCTCAGATATGAGCAGCAGAAGAGGAGCGTCATGGCTAGTCCTAAAAAAAATGACCAAAATTGCAATCACTTTAATAACTAATCTTACAAATAACTGTCATTTGTTTGACCTATTTTTCAGTACCCTCTTTGTGTTCCACAATCCCCAAATATACCCACACCACTTTCAGACATCTAATTTTAAGGTACAGTTTACGTCAACCTGCACTTCTGCACGCTCAGGTGTACATATGTTTGTGCTTTGAAACATTACCACAACTACCAACAATGCTGCAGCCCATGATAAATGACTAAATATGTCAAACGTGCCCCACTTCTAATTTATATCATATATTGTGCGTTTCATGCATCTGTCATTTCCGCACAATTTACATTTTGTTTGTTCACAGAGCACCGTCTTGTCCAGAACTGCAAGCATCAACAGCTTCACTGGATCATCTACTTTCTCCCTTGGCACTGGATCCCTTCCTGTATCATCTGCTGTGACGGGGCCTGAAGTAAACGCAGAAAATACACATGCATACACATCAAGAGCTGAACATCAGCAAATTGCCATGAGAGATGTGACCAAAGACTGCACGTGTTACATGAAATGGGAAGAGTCAGACAGAGTGATCACTACA
>CAAKHG010023576.1:0-25531 GCA_901007715.1 Dactylopterus volitans
TTGTTGTCAAAGGTTTCGTTGTTGCTGGTGTCGCAGTCGGAACTGTTGTTGTTGTAGAGGGTGGCTGTGTTGCTGCTGTAGAAGGTGTAGTTGATGCCAATGTGGTACTGTGAACTGTTGTTGTTGTCGAAGGTTGCGTTGTTGTTGGTGTCGCAGTCGGAACTGTTTTTGTTGTAGATGGTTGTGTTGTTTCTGGTGTTGTAGTCGGAACTGTTGTTGCTGTAGGTTGTTGCGTTGTTGCAGATGTTGTACTCTGACTTGTAGAAGGTTGCGTTGTTGCCAGTGTACTACTCTGAATCAATGTCGTTGTTGTCAAAGGTTTCGTTGTTGCTGGTGTCGCAGTCGGAACTGTTGTTGTTGTAGAGGTTGGCTGTGTTGCTGCCGTAGAAGATGTGGTTGATGCCAATGTGGTACTATGAACTGTTGTTGTTGTCGAAGGTTGTGTTGTTGCTGGTGTCGTGCTATGAACTGTTGTCGAAGGTTGCGTTGTTGCCAGTGTAGTACTCTGAACCGCTGGTGCTGTTGTTGAAGGTTTCACTGTTGCTGGTATCGTAGTCTGAGCTGTTGTTGTTGTAGAGGGTGGCTGTGTTGCTGCTGTAGAAGGTGTAGTTGATGCCAATGTGGTACTGTGAACTGTTGTTGTTGTCGAAGGTTGCGTTGTTGCTGGTGTAGTACTCTGTAGTGTGGTTGTTGTAGATGGTTGCGTTGTTGATGGTGTCGTAGTCGGAACTGTTGTTGTTGTAGGTTGTTGCGTTGTTGCGGATGTTGTACTCTGACTTGTTGTAGAAGGTTGTGTTGTTACTGGTGTGGTACTCTGAACTGTTGCAGCACAATATAAAAGTTAATGTACAACATGACAACTTGCTGATGCCAAAGTGTTCAGCTAATGCCAGAGTGCATAAGATAATAATAACTTAAATTTAAGTTCCTTCAGATCAGGGAGGATAATGTACAGGAGTGCATAGAATTTGGTTGTAAACGGAAGAGAAAAAAAAACGAGAATGAACGTTAAATTCAACTTGCTTGATAATGAAGCTGCAGCTTTACAATCATGGCTTATCTCAGTCAAATCATACACAGAAGCCAGTGCCACTCAGTAAAGGTGTGGCTTTCCCAACAGGCAAGGCAGCCAATTGTGTCGGGCTCCAGACCACTAGAGGGCCCTGAATGCTTTACAAACAAACAAACAAACAAAGGTTGCACCACAGCAGCGTCTCAGAACTGGCAACTGTGGTGACCACCCCACCCCCTCCCCCTTCCTCCGTTAAATAATTAGTGGATGATTTGCAGTGACATCACAGTCCATCAAAGTGATTTTTCTATATGTATGTTTTGTACCTTTCACCATGATCCTTTTGAAATCTTACACATTATCAGATTATTGTCCCTGTAAATATGATATTTGAAAAAAAAAGACTTGCAATATTACATAAAAATAATAACAAAATTTACAAATTTACATGAGCCCACAGATGTCATGGATTTTTCCTTGGTTCATGCGCCACCCCTCCACCACATTTCATGAAAATTGGCCAAGCAGTTTTTCAATTTTCCAGACAAATTAACAAAAAGAAACCAAATAGCAGTGTAATCTTGGCAAAAGCATAGCAGATGATCAAGTATCAAAGCCAGAAATGTCTGTTAGCACACGGCATATACTTTAGAATAGGATAAATAAAACATATCCATGCAAAGGATAATGGCCTTTCTGAGGACTTTATCACTTTCAAACTGAATGAAGATATGAAATGGGGTCAAATAAAGTGCCCCACCATAATTATGTCCAGTTGTGTGAGCCTGTGAAGCTAAAAAATATACTTTTAAGGCTTAACATATGTAAAGCTTTAACTAGATTTGATGATCAGAGGGAACCAAGAGGGTTTCCCTGACTTCCCTGTCTTCCAGAAAAGGAAGACAGTCACAAATGAATATCTGATTGTCTGCATCAACACGCTAGTCAAATATCTACATTTTCTTGGGTGAGACAATTGTGTCATTGCTGTGGTTGTACCCTGAGCTGTTGTTGTTGTTGTTGAAGAGGGTGGTGGTGTTGCCTGTGTAGTACTCTGACCTGCTGTTGTTGAAGAGGGTGGTGGTGTTGTCTTTGTAGCACTCTGAGCTGTTGTTGTTGTTGAAGAGGGTGGTGGTGTTGTCTGTGTAGTACTCTGAGCTGGTGCTGTTGTAGAGGGTGGTGGTGCTGTCTGTGTAGTACTCTGAGCTGGTGCTGTTGTTGAAGATGGTGGTGGTGTTGCCTGTGTAGTACTCTGAGCTGGTGTTGTTGAAGATGGTGGTGGTGTTGCCTGTGTAGTACTCTGAGCTGGTGTTGTTGAAGAAGGTGGTGGTGTTGTCTGTGTAGTACTCTGAGCTGGTTTTGTTGTAGAGGGTGGTGGTGCTGTCTGTGTAGTACTCTGAGCTGGTGTTGTTGAAGAAGGTGGTGGTGTTGTCTGTGTAGTACTCTGAGCTGGTGTTCTTGTAGAAGATGGTGTTGTTGTTGGTGTAAAAGTTGTCTTCACTGGTGTAGGACTCGAAACTGCAGGTATTGTTGTAGAAGATGGCGTCGTTAAAGTTGTCTTCACCGGTGGTGTACTCTGAACTGTTGTTGTAGGCGGTTTTGTTATTACTGGTGTCGTACTGGTTTCTTGTCTTGCTGTTGAAGTTGGCTGTGCGGTTGGTGTAGAAGGTTGTGTCGGTGTTGATGTTGTTCCCGAAGAGGTTTCAGCTGCAGCATCTGAGACTGCTGAGGATAATGCAGAACAATTTAGCGGGTAATAAATCAAAAATGATAACTTCCTGATGCCAACGTGTTAAGCTACAGAGAACAAATCAGTAAATAGAAAACTCTGTGAAATCTCACAAGTTACACCAGATTGAATGGAAGTGCATGGAATTTGGTTGTAAATGGAAAAAAATTGTAACATGTAAAGTATCAAATGTAACGCATTAATCTAGTGCTTTCTCTAACTTCATGGTACTCAAAGCACTTTACATTATTACATTATTTATGCGATCGCCTCAGTCACACTTTCCTGCACTGATGGTGGAGGCTCCTCTGTGCCACATGACGTTCCCATGATGTTTGTTAACTATCTCGTGGACTAGTATCGTATGGTGTTCATAGCAGCCTTATCACAACTTGTGTGTTAACCTCCCTGTTTTCATTTTAATATCCAGTACATTCTTATGGGGTATTATGGTGTGTTTGCTGTAGTCATCATCAGTTTGCTTATTGCACTTTGTGTTCATTAATATGTTGACTTAAAGCGTTCGATCTGGTGTTTGCATTGTTGTTAAAAATGCATGATAAAGTAAAAATGTGCCAATGTCTGTGGATATGGAGGATGTGGTGGCAGCATTTTCCCTAGCTGATATTGATAATAATAATGATGCAGTTTATTTGTGGCCGCACTGAAGAGCTCAAGGTCATCTTACAATATAAAGTCAGAAACAAATGGCAAAAGATATTATAGATATTATAAAAACAACGCTTTGTAACTTAATATAACACAATAAGGAAACAAATTAGCTAAACGGAACAGGGCGCGAGGAACTAGAAGGAGAGAGACAGAGGTCAAAGAGAGAAGGGCAGTTTTAAGAGGTGTGTTTTGTGTCTAGATTTGAGGTTGGGGAGAGAGCTGATGACGCTGGTGGCCAGGCGGGCAGAAGGTGTAGTAAGTTGTCGGGCAGCCGAGGATCGGAGAGTTGCGAGAGGGTGTATGACGGTGGAGGAGGTAGGCAAGATAAGAGGGGGCAAGATTATGGAGGGCTTTGAAAGTGAGAAGGAGAATCTTGAAATGGATGCAGCAGGAGGGGAACCAGCAAAGCTGTTGGAGAACCGCAGTGATGTGCTCTATGGAGGGGGTTTACTAACTAGTTGTGGAATTAATAGAAAATTGATTAGATTTTGTACATTGCTCTTGGTGTAAGATTATTTTTAGTAATATATTGTGTAATGGTGATTTGATTGGTTCAAGGGGGGCCCTGGAATTTTTTTTTTCTTTTTTTTTTTTTATGGTGGGTGTAGCCAAACCATATCTTGTCCTGATAACCTGAAAAACAGCCCAACTTTTCACTGTCTAAAAGAGGAAGCACTGTGGATAGCAGTCTGCACCCAAACGGTAACCTTTCCTTCAGTGTCACCATTATTTAAGTCTTTATCACCATAATGATTTAGACCAGATTCAACAGAACCACTCAAATCCATGCTAAGGTCAGGATGACTGCAGAAACATCGCTGATATCCAGTTGAG
Source organism: Dactylopterus volitans (assembly GCA_901007715.1). Taxonomy (NCBI): domain Eukaryota; kingdom Metazoa; phylum Chordata; class Actinopteri; order Syngnathiformes; family Dactylopteridae; genus Dactylopterus; species Dactylopterus volitans. The sequence continues at coordinate 4,248 of CAAKHG010023576.1, forward strand.
TTGATTATACATTTAAGCAGAATTTGGAAAATCGAAACTGACACCATTACATACTGGATACAAATTCCCATTAGGATTACAAATATTTCCGGAAATCATTGGTTGAAGTTACATGTTTCTCGCCATACTTGTATAGTGTCTCAATGAAAATATTTCTTCACCGACAACACACATCCCCTTCACTCTAAGTTTGAGCTGCTCCCCTCAGGGTGGCGCTATAGCATGCTTGGACAAGAAAAATATCTAAATAGCGTATTTTATCCCAAGTGCCACTGATGTCAGAAACAAACGACGATTATGAAACCGTGGGCTGTATTTTGTACACTTATGGGTTTGAATGCAATGAGAGCTGAGTTCAGCTGATCATTGCTGAGACTATTGACAGCTGTTATATCCATCATTTTTATGCTTCTCTGTTTATTCTGTGCATGAGTTCACAGGCAAAGACGACTTTACCTCCCTCGGCTGCACGATAAAGCTTATTCTATATGTTGTTCCACTGGGTCCGAACTTACAAAAGCTTACAAAATTAGAAAAAAAGTCAAACAAAAAATTACATGATCTACCCTGAATTATTTTGTTATTTTCCTTAGCTGATGCTCATCCACCAAATTTCATAGAAATTGTCCAAGTAGTTCTTGTATTTTCCAGGCAAATGAAGAAAACGAAGAAACCAATCATGGGAAAGCATTGCAGAAAATTAAGTCTCAAAGCCAGAAAAATCCATCCGCACAGAGCGTCTACTTTAGAATCAGTTCATTAAATTATATCCAAACAAAGGATAGCGACCTTTCTGAGCCCTTTATCACTTTCAAACCGGATGAGGATATTCAAAACTGGGGTGAAAAAAAGTGCTCCACCATAATTACATCTATTCATGTGAGTCACTTAGGCTAAAAAAAAAAGACACTTTATGCACATGAAAAGCTTACTTAGGTTTTATCATGTAAAGATTTATCTAGACAAGAAGGTTTCCCCGACTGGAATAGACTTCCAGAACAGGAAGATGAACTACAGAGTCACAGGATGAGATCTGATAGTCCGCATCAACACGCTAGTCAAATATTTACATGTGCGTGTGTGCACAAAAAAAAAAAAAAAAAAACTGTTGTAAAAAAAAAAATAAAAAAAAGTGTCCATAAGGCAAAGCTTGACATTATGATTCAGATCGTGCCTTTGTTGTATCTAATTTCTAGGGTTTTGGTGGATATAAACTATTATTTTTAGCACACTGACCCAATGTGGCCTCTCTCAACACATGCTAATACATTTTGGACCAGTTTACATGGCACAAATTCATGAGCGAACACAAGAAACGGGGACAACTGTAGTAAAATAGGGAAACAAATCAAAACCAGTGGGTATCACTGGAAAGGGTTCAATAACACGCACTGGCACAAATACAAGAGATTTTAAAGGAAATTCTGATCCGCAACCCATCTTTGGCCATAATGCACTCCTGATAATTTACCCTCCAACTTTAAATGCCTTTTAACATCGAGACGTCTGTAGGGCAAAATTGAATAAAAAAAAAAGAAAGAAAACAATTTAGGCTACTTACTGTCAAATGCTGCGATGAGGCAAAGAACGAAGAGGAGTTTCAAATTTTGAGCCATTGGAGGGAAAAAAAAAAAAGCTTCAGCAGGAGAAAGAAGGCAGAGAGCTGTGAGTCGAGGAGGCTTTCACACGCCACAACCACGGATGATCACAGCTCAGGTGTCCTCCGGTGTTTTAATCATTAGCCACTCCTATCCAGGGTGGTGATGTGTTCTAAAGTACAATTCCTGTCCCACAGAGACACCGCAGCAGCCCGGTTGCCATGCTTCCATCCCATATTTTTCCTACGATAAATCCTGCCCTAGTGAGGACTGCAATTTTAAGTTTTAAGAAGTGTTGATTTTTTTTGTAACGGTCACTTTCAAGACTGTGATTTGTGGCGCTGTTGTATTGTGCTGGGTGAGACCGAGGGGCGTCAACTCTGATTCATATGAAACAAATCCATGAAATAGTGCAAAACAGAAATATTCACAAAGGGGAGGATTTAGAGTGATGAGGAAAATATCAGAATCAGAATCGGTTTTATTGGTCATGGTTGTGCACATAAACGAGTGATTTGACTCTGGTTTCTAACTTTGTTCACACTGGAAAAAAAATTCAACATTGAATATTGAAAAAACAAACTAAAAAAATTAGAACTAACATGTATAAGTCTTCATGTTACAATATATACAGGTCGTTGGACTACTGCAAATAGAAATATAAGGTCTGTGGGCTAGTGCAAGACGGGTTAAGGTCAATATGCTCTGTATTACGCACGTTTTTGACATATTTTCACAGCAGTCGTGACGTAACGTTTAAAGTGAAGTAAAGTTATGTTACAGGGAACAATCAATTTGTTAAAAGATCATTAATGGCAAGTGCCAAAACAACCTGTAGCAAGCAGAGGTCAGATCACATCCTCCAACATCAGAACACTCCAAGCTTCCTGTACAGCACATTTACAGTTGCGTTCGAAATAATAGCGGTGTGTTTAAAAATGTGAGCAAAGCTCAAAATCCTCATAATAGTTTTTATTTGGATGCATTTGGAACACTGCACATTAGATTCTAAAACTAATTCTAAAAATCACGGGAAAAAAATGTATCAGTGTTTTAATTACTTTACAGAAAATTAAGAAAAATGAATATCGGGCTGTTCAAAAAAATAGCAGTGTGCATTTTTCTGTGCAAACTCAAATAATTACTGCGTAAACTGAAAAGTTTAGGATTTAGCATTCTTTAACACTCTTTCTGAGAGCTGCCTCACATCTGTGCTGCATGGAGTCGACAAACGCCTGGCACCGGTGAACGTGCATTCCAGCCCGGGATGATTTGACAACATTTTCACGGAATGAAAGACCTCACTAATTGCACTCCACACTGCGATCATTTTGAAAACGCACTTTTCAATTAGTTATTCAATTGCGCAGACTCCGGAGCGTGCGTATCGTGAACGTTGGGTCTGTTGGTTTTCTGTGACTCTGCTGCAAAATCATTTGCCATGTATTAATGTAGTTTCTACGAAAAACAGCGATTGATCTGGTTAGTCATGTTGGACTGCTGTTATTTTGAACACAACTGTACATCATTTGCAGTCAAACACGTGCAACTGATATGTCATTGATTGAATGTTAAATTTGTTTGTTTTTTTTAATACAATGTACACCCTATGTATTGTTCATATTATGTATGTTCAAATTAAAATGTGATACCTGATCTGGGAACACAAGGGACCCTCATGGTTTTAGAATGATTAACAATTTAAATTACAGCTACGTTTGGACCAGATTTGGACCACTTTTCACACAGTTGCCAGGAAAAAGGAAGAAAAAAAAAGAGAAGGGATAAACGGCCTCTGCTATAAAGCGTGATTAATAAAGCGAAGGCTCATGTCCCATCACCACCAACCACAGACCTCAACCTCAAATCCAAGACCGTGATTTGCGTACCAGCTGACACCGGGACGGACATGTAGCAGGTCACAAAAGGCGAGGAAGTTTTAGAGTAGGAGTTGATAACTTTGCACAGTATGTTTTTGCATGACAGTATTAAATCTTAATCCAAACTAGAATTAAAAACCCACAACAAAACAGTACAAGGACATGCAATGTCTCGCATTTGCTGCAGTCTTCCATGCGCTTTTGGTTGTTTTACTCATGTTCAGCACCTGCAGTTTTTATTGCACATCTCAACTTCAGATGTCATAAATCACTGGCAGGGGCAGCAGTAAACAGACGGGACAAAGAACACATTCCTTCATTGTCATTTTATGAATTTATAACAGTTGCATGTTGTCAAGTTGTTTTTGCGTGCGTGATCCTCCTTTAGGCTCATTTAGAGAAGGGCACCCCACAACACCAGAGCAGCCAGTGTCTGTGAAGTCTGATGTTACTATGGACAAAAATGTTCCAAAAAGGAGGGTTCAAATCACCTACAACGTTGTTATCACACACCAAGTGACCAATAATCAGGGGAGGGGCAAAGGGCGACTTGACCTTTGATTCGAAGACGTCATACTCATAAAACAATTTGGCGTAAACCAAATCAGAAAGAGCTTAACAGGTAAAAAAAAAAAAAAAGAAGTTGGCTAAACCTTGATTTGAAAGTTGCTGCGCTACAAATGATATGGTGAGCTTCAGTCTTTCACCTTCTCAAAAAAAAAAAAAAAGAAAGTCTTCGAATAAAGTTTAATGAGAACTGAGCGCATCACTCCCCGTAAAAAGCTATTATCTCCCGTGGACTTTGATCCCAGCTTTGCAACTCAACTCTTACACCACTTCAGCGTCATCATGGGTGTTGGTGGAAAAATGTCCGAAATTACTCTGAGATAGTAAAAAGAAAAAAAGGCACATGGACAAAAGGTGGAGAACTTTACCTTACTGCCACTCGACACTTTAATAACATTGTCTGCCTCGTTTGCGTACTTCTATTTTTTAAATGTGGTTTTTACCCATTGTCTTTTATATTTTTCTTACACTATATTTCTTTATGCTTTATTCTTATTCTTTTTAATAACTGGCTTGCACTTTTTACTATTTGGTGTTGATGGTGTGCTGGAAAGCTAATTTTCCTCAGGGAACCCTCCCTAGGGATTAATAAAGTATAATTGAATTGAATTGAATTGAATTGAATTGAATTGAATTGAATTGAATTGAATTGAATTGAATTGAATTGAATTTCAAATCATGCCAGTCACAAGTTTACCAAAGAAAGCAAAATGACGACTGCATTGAATGGATAAGTAAAAACATAACTGTGTGAGGATCCCCTCTGCAGTGACGATGATTTGTATTTTTAGGCTTCCGTGTGCATTTTTTTTCTTTTGTGTCCCATGCACTTTTAGCAGATAATACTTCAAATTGCAACCCGCGTCACAATGGTAGTCAGGCCCGGTACCGGCTCACACATCCTGCTGACTCTTGAATGAATAGCAGCCCACGAGTGGGCCGGATCCGGTAGCCAGAGGGGTGAAAGCAGGGTTTATTGTGCAAAACAGGGCCAAAACATACTGTTTTTCTCTACCCTTACAAGAGTGTGGCTAGTTGTTATCCTATGTCTTTATACTTAAAAGTTTCAAAAAAAATTGGGGGATATCAATTTAAAAAGGGGAATGGAGATGTGTTTTTGCTCTGTCAACCTAAACCCTGTCTCTGTACCTGCCAGATATGGGAGGAGGGCTTTTGCAATGCAATTCAGGAAAATGTCTTTTACTGCACGTCCCTGAAAGCAATGCTAACACTTCTGACAGCGACCGCTAGCAGCCAGGAAATGGAAACCAGCGTCATCTAGAGACATTTGCCCCATGATGGCAAGTTGAAGCAAGAGGCTTGTCTATTTTCACTTTAAGGGGTTATTCTGTCTTAGCAGTGCTGTCGTTGGCTCCTGTGAACGATAGGCTTCACATTTAAATTGTGAAAAGTTGAAAACCACAAACGTGAATCTCCATAATTATATGTAAATATACCTGATTTGGCTAATTCGGAGCCAACACAATACCTAATATTTACACCACTGTTGACAAAATCACACCTGTGGTATCCAAATACATCACACAAAAAAAACACCCTTTTAATAAATGTCACTGATTAAAAAATGAATAAAATGTATAATGGCTCGTTTCCATTTAGCTGCTTTGTTATCAGGGTTCAGTGGGTGACTGCAGCACTTAGCTAAGATTGTTCATCAAAACAACCATTTTCCTACTATGACATATCACAATATCTGCCGTTTAAAGGGCCTGATGCTCAGCCTGTATGGAATTATAACAACATACATGTAAATGTTTCGATAATAAATAGAAATGATGGTACTGCAACTTATTCAGTTCTTATTTTATTTTCTCACCATAAATCCACATTTCAGATCAGGTAAACGTTTCACCCTGGCAAAAGCCTCTTTTTTTTCCCCTCCACTAATGTTTTAGTGTTTTATGCTGTGTCAACAGAGGTGCGATCATGTGGCAATAATTACCTCCATGTCCCCGAGTTGAATGTTAAGTCCAAAGTCGCGTACAGTCATAGCCATTCTTAACCCCACCCAGCGCACTCTTCCTGGCAATGAGCACCTCTCATACCCTTTTTAATGCACACAAGGAGAACATGACGTCCACAGGGGGAAGGGTGAGAGACTGGCAGCAACATAGTAGCCTAAGTAAGCGGCCATGGCAAGTCGCTCCCCTGTCGGACGAGGGCAGAATTGCAGGAGACCAGCGATATTTTTAGCCCCCCCCCCCCCATTTTTCCAAAAGGAATCAATGTATTTGATATTCCGTCGACCAGCAATAGAACACTGCCCACCATGGTGGTCCAGAATCCTACATAGGTGCTGAGTCCTGGTCATTCTTATTCGTCGCTTCCCCGACCACTCGTACGAAAGTATCTGCATTTTTTTTTTTTTTTTTTTTTTGTCTTTGCAAATAAATTTTCATTTCCCCACTAATTTATCAGCTGACCACAAGTTCAGATACCGTTGTTGATTTATGTACAATGTTTCGTCGCCTGTGGTTTGGGCCATGACATGATAAGCAAACAATTTCAATAACATATTAGAAGTGACAGCATCATCGCTTTGGATGTGTGCTTGTCCCAGATTAGATGCAACCCAAGCCAATATTTTTCCGGCTGAATGTGTTTCTGTTGTCTCAGTTTCTAAAATAGCTGCCGCTGCATGATATCTAATGTGTAGTAAAATTATGTAATGATTGTGGTCAGCGGTCAATAAACTAGATTTATTGTTTGGCTTCTCTACTTCGAAATGACCGAGGAAAGATTGCTACAGTATTTTTAGAACTGAGCCTCTGGTGATCCTCAAGTGAGACAAATGTCTTTGACGGTCAGAGTTGACGCCCTCTAAAGTGAGACTATTCAAGTGTAAGTGTGTACACCACATACAAAAAGTGAAGCTGAAGTTGTGTATATGCTCGATAAAAAAGGTAAAAGAAAAAAAGAAAGAGCCAGGAATGATGAGAACACTGCAGAAAACTTGCTCATAATCCAGTCTTGGAAACTTGCAGCTTTTTTTTTTTTTTCTTACAGACTTTAAGGTCAACAGTTCGACGTTATTGTGAATGCTGACACATAATCAGTCATCACCTTGACTGTGAGGAGATCCCGAGCTACATGGTGGGAAACAGCTCCATCCTCTGGCTGCTCCCTAATGTTAACCTTGGAGGATTTTAGGACAGATAGTAAACTGGGTTTTGCTCACTTTTGTGACGTTTTTTCCACCGCATGGTACCGGCTCTGATCTGCTCGCCTATTTTGGTTTTCCATCAGTGAAAAAAAAAGTGCTTGGTATCACTTTTTTGGCACCTGCTCTCCTGGGGTTAAAAAAAAAAAAAAAAGAAAGAAAAAAAAACCCTGAGCAGGTACTGATGGTGATGTTAGGTGATGTTAAAACACTGCAGACCACTCATGGGTCAGAGATAATTGTCGCAGCATCATTGCATCGTCAGTGCGAGGCTTGCACGGAACACCCTGAACAGCACAAACCCGTGCTCGCCGTTCTTTAACAGCCAAACTGTTGTCGTGGCTGCAGTTTTGAATTTTTTTTTTTATTTCTTATTTTGCAACCAGGAAGTTCACGTCGCGGCCACTCGGTATCCTCTGCTGTTTCGCTCCTCCTCTTCTTCTTCCCATTGTTATTGTTTTATTGCTTCTCTCTGCATTTCTATGTCGGGGTTGAAGATGACATCACAACAGTTTTGCGTGGCAACGCTATGACGACTACTTACACTGAGATGGTACAACCCCAGAAAAGTACCCACTACTCAAGGCGAGTAGAGTGGAGTAGAGCTGGTACCGTGTCGTGGAAAAAAACGCCCTTTGCAGCGCTCCTTCCTTTCCCATCAGTGGCCCTGCATGCTGATTGTTTTTGTTCATTTTCCACAACTCTAAATGTTCTCCCGCTCTCGTCATTTTATTGTTGCTATATAGAAAGCTAATCCATTCTGCGACTTTTTGGAATTTTACAATACGTTTTCATTTGAACTTTGAAATAAATGGGACCCGAACAGCCGCAATGGACTCCTGTGTCTTCGACAGAGTTTTTACAATTTTGAGATGACTGTTTTTGTATCTGTTCGTAGTTATACGCCATTTTTTGGTGTGATGCACCCAAGATAAAAATGAAATTGAAAAATCACATATTAGTTTAATCGACGGCACAGGTTGCTATTATGAGAGCACTGAATTGCTCAATCTAAACCCGAAACATGCAGGAGATAAAAACTTGTGATCCACAACATGCATACGTACATCAAACCTTACAAGCATCACCCACACTTGAAATTGAAGTCATCATTTTAGCCGCATTTTGTAAACCTGTTACTTGTAGCCCTTTTCTGAGTAAAATAAACCTACAGATGATTTTTTTTTTCTTTCATCCTTCAAACCTGTTACTATGGTTTGGTCTAAAAGCACGGTGTAGGGGAAAAAAAAAAAACAATCTAATCTTTTGTAACAAAAAGTTTTTATTGGCATCTCTAATCCGTTCATCATCTCAATAACAGGTACAGCCTGGGAAATCATATCACAAGGGGGTCTAGAACAAATAAGACAAAGGAATGGGGAGGCTTTTGCTACAAAATTTGGTATTGAGGTGACAATCAGGAAAAAAGCCATACAAAAATGTCTTTATCATGCATACAGGAGAAAAAACAAAAACAGAAAAAAAATAAAATAAAATAAATTGAGAACACACATTTTTAGTGTTTTTGTACATTTTTGTAAACAATATCCTTCTAGAGATCATATCAAAACACATTATGGCAAGTAACAAAAATAAGGGATATAACATGAGAAAAATGAATGTTCTATGAGGCATCTAGAATGCAACACTGCTTGGCGTGGATGTTTTTACAGAAAAAAAAAAGAAATAATACATTTGCATTTTGACAAGTCACTTGCTCTATAATTGTAAACACAAGCAGTGTTAAAATGATTATACAATATGTTGAACCTATACTACAAATATTTTCACTACATACATGAAACGCGTGTCCCTGCTTTCTTACGCTTTTGTGATATGAGGTATATTTAGGTCAATCTTATTGTCTTTTTCCCCCCTCCATCTCTCACCCACTCGTTTTCTCTCCTTTAAAAGCATAGTGTGTGTTTGGAGTGAAGTGGCTGGTCAGTCAGTCTTTGTTCCCTGTGATCTGAGCAGCTTCAAAGTCTCTTGGCTGTGGAGCTCATAGACATAGGAAAAGGAAAAAGGGGGGGGCGGGTGGGGGGGTGGGGGGAGGGGAGGGGGATTCGGCTCACAGGAAATCAACTAAATTAAATATCAACCCTGGCTGCCGGGATAGAATGGCTTTAACCACGGAAGACAAAGAAGGCCATTGTTTATTCTTGTGAGTGCAGGGCTGCATTTTCAGGAGGGGAGGTTTGTATAAATTAACTTTACTGTACTAATGAAGGTCTGGCGATTACTTTGCCAAAAAGAAAGATGTAAAAAAAAAAAATCTGCTACGGAGTTCTGTTGTGGCTAATGGAGAATAAATAAAAGGGTTTGGGTATGCATTTAACATACCCGTGGGTTTACAGTTATAAGGGTTCCAGCATGTCAGCCCCTCTCTCAAAACACTTAAATACAAAGAGCTACTCTCAAAATATTGTATCACAAAATTATGGCAAAATCATCTTTTTACAACATGACCCGACGAACCTCAAGAAAAAAAAAATACCCCGCCCACCCCCCCAAACCCCTTGAAAAAAAGCAACAAAATACATTTAAATGCCCATGGTCATGCCTAGTTATCCCCCCCATCAACCCCATTAACCCATAATCCAGCCCCCGCCCCTCCCACCCAACCCACGTTCACAGTTTTCTCCTCTTAAAATAATATTAATAATCATTAGCAATATAATCACGTATCACATATGCAAATTGAATGGGTGGTTGTTGTTGTTTCCAATGGTGATATGTTTAAAAAAAGTGCTTGTTTTGATTCCATTGACGAAAAAAAAAAAAAAAACAGCAAGGAGTGGAGTAGAAGTGGTGACTTGCTTAAAAAAAAAAAAAAATGAATAAAATAAAGATCACGACAGCATGATACGAAGATCACGGATTGGTGTCCATTGTAATTCTTTGATGATAAACGGTGTTGTTCGAGCAGAGATTCGTCTTAAGTTGCGTCTTTCCTTTCGGCCGCCGGTGGGCACAGGCGGAGGATGCTTGAACGGGCTTCAGCGGCTAATGCTAGTCTTGCTAAAACATTTACATCCTCTCCACTTCGGGACATGCTGCATGCGTGCGCACCGTGGGTGTAACGTCACTACGGTTCATAACTACCTCTCGTCTACAAATGTAACTTTTAAAAAAAGGAGTGTGGATGTCTTCACACTCGACACAACAGTACCATAATCTCGACAAAGCTGCACACGTTAGAAACCAGACATGATCATGTGTTGTAATTTGTTTGTCCTGATGAGGAAAAAAAAAAATTAAAAAAAAAAAGCACAAAAATAAAAATCAAAGCTTTGTAGTCTCAAAGTACACCTGTAAAAACTGTGCTAATTGCATCTCATAATACAAAGTCTTATTACACAATTTTGCCTATTTCCTGAGTTAATACGTTTCTTGTAACAGACAATATATACTTTTTTGCCATTTGAATTCTGGGCCTTTCCCTGCCACAAATGTAATTATTGAAATTATCAACATTATTCATTATTACTTTACAATGGTATGATGATTGGTAAAACAAGGGTTCAGAAAAAGAAAAAAAAATCAAGTTCATAGCTACCCTCTAAATGTTTTAAATTACATTTAAATCTACGGTTTACGCTCATATCAAAAGCACTACTTTTAAACAAAAAATTAAGCAACTAAATACATAATAAAAATGAGATTTTTTTTTAAAATTGCATTTGAGGCCATGGAAGACCCTCCCTGGTCATTTTTGCATTAACATTTAATGGCAGTGTTCTTTTTTTTTTTTTTCTTAAAAACAAAAAACAAAAAAAAAAACCTTTGCTACAAGAACAAAATTAGAATGGGTATAGGGACCGCATGGACAGTAACAGAATAGCCCCCAACTAGGTTCACCTCGTTTGACCCTTATCTGAAACTTTGGCTTGTTGGGGTTTTTGATCCTGTGCTCACTGGCTCACTAACGTCAGCTAACAAACTGGTATACCCTGAGAATTCTGACACCGGAGTCCGTATTCTGTGGTCGACCTCTGTCCCAGGATCACTGCCATAGCTCAGAGGGGTCCGACGTCCTGACTTGAACTGAGAGCCAAAGGCTTGGGCAAAGTTCTCAATCTGGTACGTGGGTTCTTTAGGGGGGTTCAGAGGGGAAAGGTCTGGGTAGCTGGAACCATTGGTGGGGGCAGTGTTCCCTCCAGCCTTCGGCTGTTGCCCCTTGGGTCCTTCCGCTGGGGCAGTCAGGTCCTGGGGAGGTAGATTGAAGGCTCCAGGGGAGTGCTGCTTCTCCAACTGCTCAGTCAGCTCCTGAGATGGAGTTAGCTGCTGGTGGCTAGTAGATTCCAAACTAAGGTGGTAGCCTGTCTGGGAGGGGGAGCCAACGAGCATGCCATAGTGGGACTTTGAGGAAGAGGATGAGGAGGTTGATGAAGGGGCAGCAATGGGAAGAGGGGAAGACACAGCAGGAGGGTAGCCGCAATCCAGTGGGGATGTGCTGTACACATGTTTGTCAGAAAACAGGGGCCCTGTGGGACTTGAGCTGCTGGAGAGGAGTGGGAAAGGACCCGTGGGACCAAGGCTGGGGAAGGGTCCGCTATGGCTGGTGCGTTCCAGGGCCTGCAAGAGGAACTTTGAGTACTCACTCATCACTGCTGTCTTATCACCACCATTGGGTGAATCATCCTCCAATTCAGGGGTAACGGGAGCTGCTGGTTGGAGGTCCACATGATGTGGGTGGTCTGTCAGGTCAAAAGTCACATCGTGGTGGTGTGTCCCTTCTGGCTTATGGCTATAGTGGTCCAACAGGCTCTGCAGTACCTCATCTGGAATGCCCGACTTGTCGTGCTTGAGTTCCAAAGGCGAGGAGTCCAGCATGGCCAGCGTGGGTTCAGGCCCCAGGGAGCCCTGTATTACGCTTCCCTGGGACGCCATGTGAAGTGTGCCAGCTCCATAGTCATTGTTAACCGCATGGAGGTAGCGCCGCTTTTTCACAAACTGCATTGCATCATCATAGTTGCTGCTGGTGGTGGGCCCCTGCTTGTTGCCTCCAGCACCTTGCAGCAGACCCATGTTATCAAGCCCAGAAGCTTCCACGTGATCCATAGAGCCAGGTTTCTGGCCCAACAGTTTTTGTCCATCAGCACCGTCTTCCAGAGAGAGGAGACCCTTGTCCAGTCCTTTGCGGCCAGCTTTCTTAAAAACCAATTTGGGAGTGCGTCCCTGCATGGCGGGGCCAGAGCCTGAGGGGTGCTCCATGCTGAAGTCCTGCAGGCCCAGGTCACGGGCCATCCCCCCAGAGGAGGCTGCTGCCGCTGATGCATTCTTCTTCCTCTTGCGCTCACCACCCTCTCCATTTTTGGACTTGGCCCTCTTGCGTCCGGAGGTGGTACAGTTTCCCTGAGTGAGTGAATAGCTGCCCTGGGCTAGCTCTGAGTCGCTGAGCTCCAGCATGTTTGGGTCCAGGCCCTTCTTTATGGCTTCTCCGCAAGTCCGTTTGTGCTTCAGTAACCGGTCTGTTCTTGAGAAAAACTAAAAGTAGACAGAAAAAAGCGAGAAACACGGGTTTAGGATTATATACTGTTTGTTTTTTTTTTTAACATTAAAAAAAAAACAACAACACAGCAGGCATCAGATGCTAAACTACACAAGTATGACAATCCATCAGAAAGTATAAAAAATGTATATGAATTATATCCAGATTAAACTGAGGTCAATTCAAACCAATGACTGAAGACAATCAAGACAAATGTAACAAATAAGACAAAGGCTTTGGGGTTAAAACTAAAAAAAGACTACACGGTGCCTACTTGTTGGCATGTATCGCAGCGATACGGTTTCTCGCCACTGTGTGTCCTTTTGTGTCGTTCCATATGGTACTTCTGGATAAATCGCATGTTGCACTGGTCACAACTAAAAGGCTTCTCCCCTGCAAGAGACAGTGTTGACAGCTTAAAGGTTTCTTTCATTCCAATAAAGCTGCTATAACTGATACTGGAAGAAATTCAGTGACTACTTAGAAACCATTTATTTTTTTTCTATATTCAAAAAACAAGAATACAAAAGTGTCTGACGCATAGGAACTCACCACTGTGGATCTTCTCATGTCGCTGGAGCAGGTACTTCTGGATGAAGCTCATGTTACACTGACTGCACCGAAAAGGCCTCTCACCTGTGCGATCAAGAGTACAACCATCCGCCCACCACATTAACGTCACATGACTGTGTTCACTATAGTCTCAAAAAAAACAAAAGACAATTTACTGGTGATATTCTATGACACCTGGAGCATGATAGCACAGTAAACTGAGAGCTATGACTCGCAAACTGAACAGGAAAACAAACGACTCAGAATTTGTTTGTATTTAGAATAGCGCAGGACTTCTAGGGTTCCTTTGCTACAGTTAACACGCCACAGTTTTGAGAGGTGATATCTCAATTTCAGTGACCCTTTGTCAGACAGAGCCACACTTTAAAAACACAGGACATGGTTTGAAGTAGTTGCATTGTACCTCAGAAACACCTTTCCTTCACTTTCCCAGAGCCGAGTGAGGAATTCCCAGCAATGAGAATGACTATGATGCCCAGAAACATGAGTAATCATCGAGTCATTCCTGGTATTAGTAACTGTCTGGTTTTAAGTTTGTGTGGTGAAGGAGAGATTGGGTTTTACATTTCTTTCTTTTGTCAAACCCTGGGAACATAGCTTTATTCCCAGTTGCAGATTCATATTCCCTTCAAATAATTGGGATTTTAAAAAAACAAAACAAAACTAGAAGCATTCTGATTTAAGAGTTTCCAGCTGCATTAGAGCATAAAAGTACCTTCTCTGCTGTGCTAAATTCTTGCTTGCCTCTTACATTTTTCCAGCATAAAAGCTGATTAGATTGAGACTAATGGTGCGTCGGGTAAATGGATCAGTTGACATACAGATCTGATACTGCTTCTAAACCTCTAAATCACATGACAGCAATTACTCTGCTGTAAACACTAGAAATTTGAACTAAAACTATATTCAAAGATAATGATTCTGGGGGGAAAAAAAAACATTTATGGAAAACGTAATGTTCAGATAAGCAGTGAAAGTCTCTCACCTGTGTGTATGAGCACGTGTCTGCGCAAGTGGTAGGAGCTCCGGAAGGCGGCGTTACAGTGCTCACAGATATGTGGTTTTGAGTTGGGGGACAAGCAGGCTCCATCTGCATCCAACATCATGGCCTGTGGGGACAAGATAATGAGTACAGTGACTGAAAGTCTGTTGACCTTCCCACGACAGCACAGTTCAAACCGATTTAAGGAAAATACTCAAGAGAACGTTTGTGACATTATCTTTCACCAGAACAAAACATTTGCCAAATGTAAAATAGGATTTTCTAAGTTGATAGATGGCAGGACAATATTGATTCACCTTTGCAGCGTCACTGCGTTTCCTTCGGGCTTTGCCTCCCTGTCCATCCCCGTTGTTCCGTCTCCCTCTTCTACCTGAGGACTCTTTTGGCTCTTTACCTGATCTTCCGGGCATCTGAGGGAAAACAGCAAAATAAATATACGCCAGGCTGTTGATGGCAGACAAGGGGAGCAAGTGCTACTGAAAGAACTGATAAAGGCCTATCAAAAGCTTGCGAATTAGAAGTCTTGTCTAAGTAGTGGGAGAAAGTCACACAGAAACAATGCAAAACCAGCGATGGAATGTCATGTTCATTTGAAACAAGTCCGAATCACTACCAATACTCACCGGTTCTCCGAGGGAGCGGACATTGCTGTGGCTGAGATCATGCAGGAGCAAGTTTTGGTGATTTTGGTGGTGGTTGCCGAAGGACATGTCCGGCATGTCAGTGCCACTCTTCCCCACGCCTCCTCCAACACAGTTCACCCCTACTCCTCCACCTCCGCCATAGAGTGGCATACGATAATCCAGCTCGCTTAGCCGCTCCTGCTTAATGCCCATGCTGTGGAGGAAGCCCCCTGTGTTCGCAACAGTGGTTCCTTGATGGTCTGGGGGTGAGTCGCGTTCCTTCTTCAGGATCATCTCCTGGGGAAGCTCACCCATGACTGACTGGGAGGCCAGTCGTGTAAAGCTGGTGACAGGCGGCAGGTGGCTGAACATAAGCATACCTGGTGCAAAATTGGGGTCCATGCCACCGTTGCGCAAGAACTCATTGCCTAATTTGTCTTGGATAATACTCATGGTGGTTTTGCTGTGTGCAGGGGAGAAGCAGGGCAATAAATCTAAAGAGGAATGCAGGAGGAGAATACCCTGAGAGAGGACAAACAAAAACACCAGGTTAAGAATAAATTATCAATTAATGGCATTAAAAAAATCTGTAAAAACCAAACATGACTGGCACACTGTCTATATCATCTCATCTCCCAATAGCCTTACCAGTTGCATACATTTAGCCAGCTATATTGCCCTCATTGTTTGTGCCGTATGCAGTGTTATCTGGATTTCCTCTCAGTCACCCATTAAATACTTTAATTGGATTTATTTGGCTTTACCTAATGGACACAGTGTACAGTGACTGGAAACCTTAAAATACATTTTGTTCTTAGAGGAAAGTTTTCTTGCAAAACAACTAGATTAAAAATAAATCCTCCAACTGGCTGCAACTTTGTGAATTACCACAGTATATACTGAAAAATTCAATTGTGGAATGATTTCTGTTTATACTACGAGTGTATATCACAAAGTTATATTCACATTATTGGCACAATAAAATGATTAATTGTCATTCCAGGCCTTTATTTCAACTTCTCCACCACAGGCTGTTGGCAAAACTTACTCCAGTAATCTGGCAAAGATTATGTCACGTATACCAACAGGCCAAACCAATACGATGGACTTAATTCCATATCAAGTGAAAAAAAGTGAAGGCCGCCCATCTAAGTTTGAAAGGGAAAGTATCCCAATGGCGCCCTTTAAATTCTGGATTTGGTTCAAGATTACTTAAAACATTAATTTTAACTTGAATGTTTAGTATTAAAGTATTACTATATGAATATATACACATGGATAAGTTTCACAGTGCAAGGTGTTAAGCTTAAAAGAGGTTGAGCTCAAAAGAGCCATGCAATGAGGATGAATGAGAATGATCAGAGCTGACGACGGGTTAATTAAGTAACTTCCCAAGTTAAATCTGTGAAAAACTGCACGTAATAAAACATGGTTTTATCTCCTGGTGAGATACGTTAGGACGAATCCACCAAAGCCCCCACCAACCCCCCCTCGAATATTTGATCAACATTTCGTCTTCTTCTACTTGCGACATTTTTAACCACATGTGACCTGGACAGAAGCCAGAATAGAGATCTTAAGCGTGGGCTCCGCTGCTCTTGCACAGATATCCCCATTGTCTTCGCAGTCCCGGTCGCAAGCTGAACGCCGTCGTTTGCCATCTTTGGCTACTTATAAGCGCAACATGAACGCAGGAGCTGGCGTCGCTGACTGCAACATTGGCAAACGCGTCGTTGCGCGGGGGGGTTGTGTGGGGGGGACGGGACGTGCTCCTCAAACAAGCGATATTTAGGTCAAATCCAGCTCGGCATATCCAGCAAATATGCACACACGCGCACCGTTTCTGTGACTAAAGAGGGAGGTGTGATGGGAAGGGCACAAAAAACCGACTGGAACGGGGATTTATTGTTTAGTCTCGACCAGCCGACCATTTGGCTTCACGACACTGATTTCAACAGAAAGCGGATGAGCTTTTGTGATACATAATAGTTAGCCAGCTAGTTAGCACATCTAGCTAGCCGGCTAGCCACAATGAGACACAATCAACGCATCTCCCGAGTGTTTAGCCAAAACATTCGGATAAGCCCCAAACGGTCGTTCAAATGAAGTTAAATCAACAACCGCGGCTATGTGGTCTCAAACGAGCCGTTTTAAGCTAACAAATTCTGCTATGAGCTGTCGTAGCGGTGTAACGCAAGGTTTTAGCCTGTTACCCAGCGATGCTACCAAGCTAGCCGAAACACTACCCTTGATTGGACACAACTAACGCGAATATTAAACTGTTTAAACGATTACGCTTTGGCGAATACAACACCCCAAGGTCAAAATGCGAAGCCACCCAAGCAAAATTTTTTATATTACCGCTCGATGGTACGAGATGAAAGATCAGGTTCACTTTTTTGAATTCGGGTCTGCGGCACCCATCGCTCATTCTCCGATTCCCAAGCTTTGATGACGCTCATGAAATCAAATCTGTCTGGCTGCGAGCAACGCTGGCGCTCTATTTATTGATAGCTAAGTTTAGCTGTAATTACAGGCGGCCCGTGCTTACCCGCGCACTCTGCCACAAAAACCATTCCTCGCCGATTCCGATTCCACGCGGGCTTCCGAACCACTAATCGGTCCCAGCAGAACGGTGGGCTTCGGGGGGTGGCAGCTGTGTTTATAACAATCAAGGCTGCCACGAGCTAGCTAGTTAGCCGCTAGCTCCCCTGCCCCGACTGAAAACCCGCATTACGGCCCATGCAACAGAAACAATGATGCTGGGTTCCAGTCCATCTCCACTCGGGTTTGCGCCGCCGCCGAAAATTCCGCCGCGTCTATCTCGACAAAGCCTTCGCCTCCGCCTCGAATAAAAGTCAATTCGGCACCGCACTCACCTACACATGACCGCAGTTGGTTACAAACGTGCCTATATTCCCTCCGTATTCGCCGCTTCGGGGTTTTATTGCCAAAACATTGTTCTCCGGCGGTCGCTGCTTTCTTCCATCTTGTCCTGGCGCGGGGAATTATGGGTGCCGCGGACGGGTCGTGAGAGGAGAAAGGCGAAGGCTGCTGAGGTCTGAGGGAAGCCCCGCCGGGCGCGCTGCACCCGCGGAAACACGCGCAACCCACGGACGCGTGAGCGTGTGCACGTTTGCGGTGTGGCGCAGTGAAATGGCCCCTGCGATCATTTTCACCAGGCTGCCATATTATAATGAGGGTGGTTCTGAAGATGCTGAACTGTTGTGGGTGTTTTGTTGTGTTTGTTGTGTTTGTTTGTTTGTTTGTTTGTTTTAAAATAGGGGTTTAACCTCATTGTGTAAAATAATGCAATGAAA
The DNA here is from genome assembly GCA_901007715.1 of Dactylopterus volitans. Taxonomy (NCBI): domain Eukaryota; kingdom Metazoa; phylum Chordata; class Actinopteri; order Syngnathiformes; family Dactylopteridae; genus Dactylopterus; species Dactylopterus volitans. The sequence continues at coordinate 22,487 of CAAKHG010023576.1, forward strand.
CTGAGGCTCGCACCCATGCAGATGGGTGACAAATTGAAGGAGGATCCTGAATAAATGTTTGGATTGAAACGAATTTAAATGTTATGGCTCATAGTGGATACTGCACATATAGCGCATAATGTGTCTGTCAAACATCGCTGAATACATGAATTAAAACTTTGCAGTTTTATGCTTTGGAGCTCCATAACAGGTAGATCTAGTTTTGTAGTTTTCTGTATTCAGTGTCAACTGGTCACATCTGGCCAATAACCGATGTACTCGGTGAGGCTTTCATAAGTGCAGATGTGATATGATGAATGCATCCCTGCACAAAATCTACTGCTGGGCTGCCAACAGACCAAAGCAGATGAGCATGCCAGTTTCATCCTGAAATTTGCACCCCTGAAATACATTATCAACTGAGGTGGGTCCATTTTTTCATGATATATTCTTATAGCCCATGCAGGTGGACTATTAAAGGTTGTTTGTATTGTCCTCACACCGGATATAAAACTTTGAGGTCACATTGTAATATTCTAGAAAAAATATCTTTGGGTGGGACGGTTTCACTGAGATGGGAATTTCCTTTTCCTTATACTGTTGAGGGATTACATTTGTGGCTCCGTGCAATAGATTACTTTGATTGCTCGCAGAAGTACCCGAGCACAACCACTGCCTTTTGCTGTCAACATCCACCGGCAACAACATTCACAATTGCATAATATCTCATTTCCAAAAGAATAAACAGTTTTCATTGCAATCGCCCTTTATGGTTTTTAAGACTTTTACCTGTGAAAATCTAAATGAAATGTGTTTATTTTAGAGTCATTTCATACAACACCAAACTCATAACACAGCAATGTTTGTACGACTTGTTAAGTGTTGCATGTGCACGTTAGGAGAATCAGTTTATTTCTGATTAAAAGGAAAAAAAAAGTCTAATATATCAATAAATGTACAAAAGTTCCAAGGATGGAAAAATAGTCACCTTCCTAACAGTATAAAGCAATTGAATAAAATAGAGGGGGAAAAAAAGCACATGACTGTGGTCCTGTTAAGATCTCTGAGGTACAACGTTTTCCAGTGTAGAGTTGTCACAATGCAACATACACTGCTTAAGAGTTACAACAGGTGTTCTCCTGTGCCCCAGTGACAAGTTGCTGGACTATTAAAGGTTTAAAATATTGCACATTTTTTTTGATAGTGTGGTTTTTGCTCTTGTTTTATCACAAAGATATTATTGGTGGTAAAAAAAAAAAAAATCATTTTAAATATGTAAAACATTGCTGCACGTGTTTCACACGTGAAAAGGAACAACTGAGCAAAGATCCAAACTCAATTGCATCAGAAAAATGATCAGCGGAGCATTATGTGTGTGTTCGTGCGTGTGTGTGTGTGTGTGTGTTTTGGCTACTTGAATTACTAATGTTGTGCTCGCAGTCAAATTGTGAGAACTTGCTTCGCTTTTGCGCCCAAAGAGGAAGCAAAAAAAAAAAAAGTAAACCATTACATTTACGAGTGATGAGTTGATTTGAATCAGTGGTTTAAAATATAACATGAAGAGGGGAAATGCATGCACAGAAACTGCAACATTAGCTTTGTTCTTTGTCTTTCATAAAATTAAGTTAAGTCAGTGTAATGTTTTAAAAAATGATGTGTGTTGCAGGGAAATAATGAAATTGGTTTAGCAACGAAAGGAGACAACCCAATATATAAATCCCGTTGCTGCCAGATATAATTTCCAGCCTGTGCATTGATCATGAAACATTAACTATTAGGCCCAAAATCATAAAATGCATCCTGGGATGCTTGAGATGTACTATCATTTTATTGAGACATTTCCGATGCGTCTATCAAAAGCACAATACCAAGATAAACTCAAGATAAACAATTCATTTATGTGCCCTCCTCTCAGCGGCGGCGTAAGTGGGCCGCTTCTAGGATTGCAAGATTAGAATTTGACCAAAATGAAGTGACGTTCAGCAAAGATCACCATGTTTGTAAGCAAATAATGAAACAGATTTATTTGCCTTAGCCTTTGAATAGTCAGGTATCCGCTGATCAGCTTGGTGGGCTGCTCGAGTGTCAGTGAATCTCTCAATACAGCCCCGGTTTGATGCAAATTCAACACTTTGTCTGCTCTGTTAATCATTGTTTGCATTTTCCTGACTGCTGTTGTCTTCTGTTTCTGGTCCTCCAGGCCACCTGCTGTGTGTTTTTTCTCTCTCCTTCCTTCCCTGCTGACCATCAGCTGCAAAGGAGCTCCTTTCTCCGGTCTTTGCCTGATTCAGATGGATCTGGACAAGTTCCCCTTCCAGACCGTCCTTATGCATCATCACTCATCATTGTCAATAAATGTGTATATTACTAATTTCCTCTTGGCTATGCCCTTTTCGAGGTCTTGTTCCACGTCTGTCCATCCTTCCTGAGCTTTCTTCCTTTGTTTCTGAGTTAATAGAATTTTCTTTTTTTTTCCCCGTCTTGCTTCGTTTCCCTTCACTTGAATCAATGGTCTACAAGGACAGAAGGTGTTGCTTCCCATACAGACTGTAAAACCCACTGAGGTGATGTAGTTTGTGATTCTGGGCGGCAGAGCTGCGAAAATCTGAGTTGACTTCACTGCGGTCACCCCACCTTCATTGCTTCAAGGTGACGACAACTCTGGCAACAAATGAGCAAAATGAATAAGTAAAACTCCCCGTCGGTTGACAGTAAACCAGTAATATGTGGATTTATTCAGCCGTTTCTTCTTTTTTTTGACTCAGAAACGGTCTCGAGTGGTTCCCAATGCATTGACTCGAGGCTACTTCCACTGCGCTGCCACTAGGGGGCACCACATGGCCGATAATAGCCAGACCCGATGCTGTTGGTCCAGTTTACCTCAAGACGGAGCAAGTGTTCCAAATCGAAGTTAGAAGTAAATGCGTTAAAAATGCAAGCACGACGACTGAAAGATTTGGCTATTAGGCTGATCTCACTCGCTTGATGTTTTTGTTTTGGTTTGGTTTTTTTCCCCCCAACATTTATGACCCCCCCCCCCCCCCCCCCCCCCCCCCCCCCCCCCCC
>CAAKHG010023577.1:0-17576 GCA_901007715.1 Dactylopterus volitans
ATCCAAGGAAAGTTGATTGAACATGCATGCTCTGTTCCTGCAGCTCCAAGCTTCTCCCTCTCAACCCACACACACACACACACATTCGCATCACACACACACACACACACACACACACACACACACACACACACACACACACGAGCTACAGAGCTCAGGAGCATATTGGTGAGGACTGAGCAGCTACATTCCATTGTGTAATTGGGCAGCAGAGCTGACAGGTCATTGGTGGCTGAATTACTCATTAACTTTCCTCCCTTAAGCTGGGTGACAGGTTGGTAATAAGTGGCCTTCTAGTAATCAGAAGCTCGCTGGTTTGAGCCCCAACGCCCTCATTTCAAATTGTCCTTGAACCCCTAATTGTCCCTGATGAGCAGCGTGCATGGCTGCATGGCTGCCCTGCGCGCGCGAGTGTGTGTGTGTGTGTGTGTGTGTGTGTGTGTGTGTGTGTGTGTGTGTGTGTGTGTGTGTGTGTGTGTGTGTGTGTGAGAGACTGAGGTGATGTGGCGTGAAGTACCAACCAGCTCTTATTCTAGTACAAACACCTCGGGATCAATAACTGCCACGCAATAAAACCTGAGAAACGAATCAACCCCCTTTTGCAATCCACTGCCTTTGCAGATGTGTGTGTCTGTGTGTGCGTGTGTGTGCGTGTGTGTGTGCCCGCGCTAGTCAGTATTAGCTCTGATCTGCAGCCTTCAAACACAAAACAAATGGCTGATATTAAATTACTCATGTTTTGCTTCTCTTTTCTTGAAAAAACATGAGTACGCAATTATAACAAGTATGGGGGGATTAATGTGACCGAGCCTCCTCTGAGCCCTTCTTACTCACTAAATAGTTATGAAACACGCTGAACTTGTATTCTCAGTATTTTCCCAATGAAAATTTGGAAAAATTTACTAAATTTTGTTTGCTGAAAGTGTTTCGGAAGATTAAAATGTGATGTGATATTTTGTTTTTGTTGTTGACTGCACAACGTCATGGCAGGAGCATATAAACTGGAACCATTCTAAATGGTTTCCAACGAGCTAAACTAAGACAATTACCCAAGTAAATGCTTAGAAAAAAATACAGTAACCTCAGGATAAATAAAAAAGCACAATTGAAAAATGTGTAAAAGGAGGAGCTGACAGCAGGGCTTCTAAGGGATTAACAATGAAAATAATATAAATCTAAGAAACGTAGGTACACTGCAGCAAAACACTGAAGAGGAAAGCTAGCGTTTACAGGTCCGCAAGACTTAAGAACCAGACGGCACAAACTTAGCAGTGAATATTACTGCATGATACATGAGGGCAATATTACACAGGGTATTTCCAGCAGTATACTGGACTGATAGATATATCAGTGTCCTGTAGCCCTTGCTTTCATTGTGCAATTCTGTCTGCCACCAACCTCATGACATGCTAGCTTAATTTACTGTGTGTTCCTGAACACAACTCTAGCGCTACTGATAACTGCCAGAATTATTTAGGAGCTATGAAGGAGGAAGAGATGCTAGCTGTGAAGGAGGAAGAGATGCTAGCTGTGAAGGAGGAAGAGATGCTCGCTATTAAGGAGGAAGAGATGCTCGCTATTAAGGAGGAGAAACTAGCTTTGAATGGGGAGACAGTAGCTATGAGGGAAGGAACACGAGCTATGAAGGAAGAGACGCTAGCCATGAAGGAGTAGACGCTAGCGATGAAGGAGGGAGAGACGCTAGCAATGAAGGAGAAAGGGGAGACATTAACTACGAGGGACGAGACGCTATTCACAGCAACTAAAAAGAAGGAGGAGAAGAATCTAGCTAGCGAGTGAGTTAACTAACCAACTCGGCAGTGGTGGGCAGGGGGAGCAGGCAAGTGCCGGTGACAAGAAACAAGGGGCGGGGTCAGATTAGCATATTCATAAATACGAATATATGAATAACAAAACAGGAAATATGCCAGTGAATAAACAGTTCTGCCTTAAGGCGTCAAAGGTAAAAGTCAGTGCTCGAACGCCTCTGCTTTCATGAAGCAGGTTTAGCTTGATTGGCAGCTGTCCCGTCCAATCACAGGCAGCCAAATATACATCTACATCTTGGAGCTGCGGCGTGACGGGACGGGAGGGAGCTGCTCTCTCCCCTGTGATTGGCCCTCGCTGGGTTCATAGCACTCATTCCAAGGTGGTTTCCCGGGACACAAACATGTCAGCAGCATTCGATGGAGAATGGGCATAAAACGGCGTGCGGCACATTTAAATTTGATGGGGCGCAGCAGCCATGAAACGCACAGACTCGGGGCTGAATAATTAATTGTCTGTTGCTACAGTTAAAATTTTTATGTAACAAGTGGAAACAGATACAAAATATCACTGAGCACCGTTAATATTTTATAATTCATTGAAGTAAATACATTTAAACGAGCGTGCGGAGGGGGGGGTCGAGATTAAGACCAGATGATGATGAACTCCATCCCTCCACGTCTGCTGTAAGGTGTCAAATCCTGACTGTACTGTGTTTATTTATTAACCTTTATTTCAACCCAGGATACGGCGGGGTACGGAGACCTCATTTCCAAAGGCGTAGACACAGCGATAATTAGGAAAGACACACTTAAATAAGATTATCGCGTCGTAAAAGAGCTGGTGGAAACGGCGTCTCCCGCCCGTGCAGCCTGTGGGAACGCCGAAGCAGAGCGACAGACTCACACGGGGCAAGAAATGCTGAAGCTCAGAAAGCTGAATATTTGGAAACTTAAAAAGCAGAATTACCTGACATTAACGCAATCATTCCAAATGCACAACATTTTAAAGCTAAAGATGAAGAAAGCCTTATATTTTTAGAGTATAAAACAGCAGCATCAGCCCCTGGTGTGTTTATTCAACTCTATTAAAATCCTAAAAAGTTTACAAGTCTGAAAGGGTGTGCAAGGTTAATGTATGTGTGTCGCTTTGTGTCCCATGTGACCGCGGCCCAGTTGTTCACTTCAGCCATTTTACTGACATAATAAACACACAAAAGCCAATCAGAAAACGTTTAGAGGGGAAAATGAAACGTCCTTCACAAGCTGAAGATTCCGATGGCCGAATGTTTCTGTAGCGTCACGCGTGCAGACACAGTGAGCCGGGAAGACATGAGCAACACACTCAGGAAAGTATAAAGGAGTATGAACTGCGAATGTAAAAAATAATATAAAGCATATAAAGCACAAAGCGAGTTAAAAACAGGAGAATCGGGATGCAAAAGATGCCGATTTTAGCGGTTTAAATGTTCCGCGTGTTGGCCATCAGGTTCCTCCAGACTGCAGGTGAGGCTGGATTTCTCCATCTCCAGTCACGGCTGTGGCAGTTTGAGCGTGCTCAGTGGCGCTGAGCAGCAGAGCAATCTCGGGGGGAGTGAGGGGGGGCGGGGGGGGTTAACGGCACCAGACCCGCCAGCAGCTGAAGAGCTCACAGACTTCTGCTGCAAATATGCTTTTAAGTGAACACGGAGGTCTGGAGGTTCTTTCGCCGAAGCTGGCGATGGAAGCGCCAAGCAGCTGCCGAACATCATTTGGACGCAGGCGGGCTGCTGGGAAACCGTCCCGGTGCACTTATTGTGGCTCAAGTGTCGCCGCCGAAAAATAGAGTGGCGCCTCCTCCTGGACCCCGACGGCGGGCGGCTTTTCAGCGCCGGTCTCCCGTTCCACCGGCAACCCGATTCCACCGCACTCGACTGGATTATGAACTAATGAACTGCCATCAGCACGAGGAGCCGAACGAGGCAAGGCGGCCCGCGATTAGAGAGGCCGCAGGTTAGATCCCCAGAGGAGGAGACGCCAGCCGGAGCATCCTTGAGGAGGCACTAAACGGAATGCGGAACACGCGGACCCGTGCGTGGCCTCGTCGGCGGGGTTCTATGAGGAGCCGCGGTGGAACAAAAGCGAGTCACCTCGGCCGCAGGTCGCAGCAGCTCTGGCTCCCCCGTGAGCGTCATTTCCATGTGGAGATGCGCGTCGCGGCAGAAGAGCCTCTTGAAGTATTAATGGCCTGCGTGACGACAGCGGCGGGATCTTTCTGACAGGATCAAGGCTCTCCCTTTTTTTATTTTTTCCTTTTTCGCCCTTTGAATGAGGTTCCAATCGTGTGCCTGTTGCCATCTCGTTTGTGTTGTTGCGTCATGCTTTGCTCGGCTTTTACTGTAATTTACATGCTTGATTGATCTGTAAACTTAGAATCCGAAAGCAGCCTCCCGGCGGGTTCTGATGTTCGAGCGAGACGCGCCGGCCCCGACAAGCACACACAATAAAATTCAAAATAAAAAAACTGAAAAGAGCCAAGATGCCGCATACACGGGATGAAGGATTTGCTTAAAAAAAAATGAAAAATCATTTTCATGTTGTGCACACGCCGAAAAAGAGGAAGGACAGCAGTCAAATTATTTGACAAGTCAAAGTGAAGGAAACAGACGAGGAGCTCATGATGCCGCCGGTCTGCCGGCTGAGGAACGGCCATCCTCGGTCCCACCAAGACCCGCAGATCTGTTATAGATATGATAGATTTAATTCATAAATGCAACAATTAAGAAGTCTGCTTCTTGACCCTTTAACCTGCCGGTAAAACCGGGTTACCACGGTCTGCAGTTGGCCCGGTTACAGCGCGCCATGGCGGCACCCAGCAGCCCGAACCTCTGCTCAAAGAAGCGGAGGTTCTAAGTCTATTTCTGACAGAAGCCGCGAGCGAGACGGGAAGCAACGCCGGAATGACGCTGTGATTTCTGGGCGATTTTCAAAATAAAACAGCTTCACAACAGAAAAACTGGATGAACTCCGTAGCTACAAACAAACCGCGGCCCGAGCGCGGCACGGCCCGAGCGTGGCGCGGCCCGAGCGCGGCGCGGCCCGAGCGCGGCCCGAGCGCGGCGCGGCCCGAGCGCGGCACAGCGGACACAGCTGCAGTGGAACGACGCGGCGAGTCGGCCGCCATCATATTCATGAGCTACGTCCGTACTGGCCCGCAAACATCATCCATCCGCGGCCACAGCTCAGGTGCTTGCCGGGGGAACATTATTTTCCGCCGTGTTTGTTTGGGTTTATCGCGGTCGCCGGCACGCCTCATTAGCACAACACACTGCCGCCTCCACCGCCGCCGCTGCTCCTCGCCCGCCCGCCTCGCCTTTCGCCGCCCGGCTCAGACACCCTTGAGAAGATGAGGCGGTCAGCTTCCCGTTTCATCTGCCCGCCGTCACGCCAGGCTGCGCAGGGCCATCTTAACCCGCACTAAATCAAAGCCCCTGCCGCCGAGCGCCGCCGCCGCCGCCGCCGCCGAGCGCCCAGCCATGGCGGTGACTCCCCTTTATGACATTCTATAGGCTCTTGCTCAACGAGGGGAATTAAAAGTATGACCACCGGGACTGGCAGAGGTCGGGGAGGGTCACGGGCGCCGCCTCGCCTTGACCGCCCGCCGCCGGCCCGAGTCGTATCAGTGAAAAAGCTCATCAAGCAGCTCGGTGTTTGTTCTGCTCAGCGTCCTCTGGGGTTGTTACGCAGCCGTGACGCCTCCCATTTGCAGGTGCTACAAACTATCCCTGCTCCCCCCTCCCTCTCTCCCTCTCTCTCTCTCTCTCTCTTTTCTCCCCTCTATCGCTCGCTATCTCTCTCATCCCAAACAACATGACAGAGCGTCTTCCCCCGGCCGCAGATTTTGTGCAAACCGAAGCAAGCGACTGATGTTGAGGGGGGAAAAAAATAAATAAATAAGGAAAAATAAAAAAGAGTGAGTAAGCGCGGCGGTTTTGAACGGCGTTGCAAGGAGAATCGCTTTAAAAGAAGCAGCCCTAAACCGCCGTGTGGGAAGAGTTTCAGTGGCGCATGAAAGTCATTGCAGATTCTTAAAATGACATCAGAGGGAGTTTAATGCAAATGCGGAGCTCTGTCAGGTTCCCCCTTGCGCTGGTGGTGGACCTCAATGGGAGGGAGTGTGACACCGGCAATTTCCATGCTCGGAAATGACATTTCCCGCGCAGCTCAGCGGGAGGAAGGCGGCGTTTGTTTACCCTGCGAGTGATTCTGCCTACAAGTAACTAAAAATCCAATAATTCAGAGAGACGGGACGAGCCGGGACTTCGGAGCGAATGCCGATAGATGAATAAACGTGGAGAACCAATCGGGCAAATCCTCCACAACCTCTCTGGGACTTCTCTTGGAAAGCAGAACTCGCTGACGGGCGATTGGTCGGTTCGCGGCAACCATGTTTGGAGGAACAGGTGAAGCCCGGAGAGCACGGTGGGTGCGGAAGAGACAGGTCGCCATGGTGACATGGACACGGTGACTACGCTGTAAAACAGACTGGACTGGCTTTGTCAAAAACACAAACAAAAATACTAATCAGTACTAAATATAGGTATTAGATTGGATAACCATAGGGTTGCAAAGAGGCAGTAAGTTTCTGGAAACTTTCCATGGAAAGTTAAGCTGGGGAATTTTGGAAATACTCCAAATTGGAAACTATAGCTATATAGTGTATATAGCTATAATAAACTAGTCTCTTAAATGGTCAATGAAATGAAAACTAGCTTACATTTAACACCTAAGCAGTGCTGTGTGCATGTGACTGAGGGGTCTACTTGCATTAAATCTGCTTGTTTTAGCCAAGATTATGCTGCAATATATTTTCCCCAACTATATTCAAATTCCCTGTTGAGGACCAACTTTCAGTTTTGTAAATTTCTGTTTTATTCTCACAAATTCCCGTTAATTCCCATGGAAAGTTTCCAACTTTGAAAATTCCCGGAATTTTGCAACCCTAGATACCCATTAGCAGCAGAATCAATACCAACAGCTGCATGGAGCTGACACATCTTCATGCAGCCCCTCCCCCTCTCCATCAGCCGGCCGCATGAACGCTAGCTGACGTCTAAACGTTAGCCTGGCGAATGCTGCTCCTGAAGCGCCTTTGCCACCGGTTTTGGTCAAAAATGAAAAAGTAAAAATAAAAGTGCCGTTTGGAAGTATTGTATTTAGCGTACGAGGCAAACCACCAATGGGGCTGCGGATGGCGAGAGGCCTGTGAACAACACCACGCTCGTCGAGCAGCGCGACAAACCTAGAAGCATCATATAGAGCGGCAGCCCCGATCTTTGGGAGGAGCATCCAGAGGTCGGTGAAGCTCCCGCTTGACCTTAATGTTTGTATCCCTGTAATCTTTATTTGAAAATAGTTCACCATTATTTTTCCCCCGTGGTATCATTAATGGTATTGAGTATCAAGTATTTTTACTGGTGTCGGTGTACAACATGAAACATTTACAAAATGAAGGCCACGCTGCCATGAATCGATGCTGTCCGGCCTGGTTGAAGACAAATGGAACACAGATGAACATTAAAATCCTGTCACACACATACATATATGCATACATACACACATGCGTATACACACACACATATTTACACACATACATATGTACATACATACAATATACATACACGCACACACACGTCCGCACACAAAGACATATTCATGTGGGACAAGCATCACACTGAGATGAGCAAGGACATGAGGCCATTAATATGCGTAACTGACCGTATGAGGGAGAACGAAAAGAAGAAGAAAAACTGGGATAAGACACGGAAGAGCAAGGAGGGAAAGAAAAATAAAACAGGTGGGATCCGTGGACCTTTTTCATGTAACACCCATCAGCCAAAACATTACGACCACCTGCGTGTCCACCATAGAGTATAATACAACAGCCCTGCAATCAATTCTCCCTTCAGGAGGAGTTTTATGTTGAATTGTGATTGAATGTGTGTGAGAGAGGTGTTGACATGTTTGAATGATTGTTATTGGGACTGTGATTTGCGTTGCTGTTGACCAAAATATTAGGGACACCCAATCAAAGTTCAACATAAAACTCCTGAAAGGAGAATTGATTGCAGGGCTGTAGCATTATATTCGATGGTGAACATGCAGTGGTTGTAATGTTATGGCTGATCTGTGAATTTCATAATCAAAATATAAGAAAACAGCACTTCCCCATTGGCTACCCCTCTCAGACCTGCAAGGCTTTGTCCATTCTCTCATACGCACCGGCTCAGCAACGCCATTCAGGACCTCGGCGTGTTGTTACAGCCACAAAGCAAATCCATAAACTTCTGTTACAGCAAAATACTTCACGTTACGAGCTTCCCATCGTAGCAGCCGAACCACACACACACACACACACACACACACACACCCCTTCACCTGTGCCTTGTGTGTGTGTGTGCGCCGTGTTTAACTGAGCATCTATCAGCCTTCACCGGTTAATCCCAGCACAACCGTATAAATACCAAACACAAAGCCACACAAGCGGCCTGTTAAGTCCATTAAACAGTGTAAAGTAGCAGCCATTGCCCACAGGAGACTAATGGCTTTTCATCAAGGATCCCCGGAGGCGCCGCAGCCCCTCCACCTCAAACGGCACGGCGTCCATTAGCGCCGGGGAGGTGGAGTTCAAGAGCGCATTTTCCCAAAATGCACCTGCTTTAAAAGTAAAATGAGCGACATTAGCGAGACGGCAGCCCACACGATTGCTCCTCTCCGTTTGGGCGCAGCGCCGCCTTCAAGACTGCGCTCCTGGCGGCAATAAAAGGCGGCTGCGGCTGCCGGCTGCCGGCTGTTTGCGTCCCGGCGACGACGCGGCTGAATGTGGCGCAGCTGCGGAGGCCAGCTGTGTTTTTTTTTTTGATGTTGTTGTCGTCGTAGTTGCAAGGGAAGGATCAGAGAAACGCGTGCGAATGTGAGGATGGGAAAGGAAAGACGAAGTGATGTCGTCGGGCCCTCTCGTTTCCCCGCGCGCCGCCTCCGAGCAAGGTCGCCCGGCGCGGCGTCCTCGCTCGAGCCGAACTACAAACGGGCGCGTCGTTAAAAACAGCTGCTTTCAAGTGAGTCGCATTTGCATTTCAATCCGCTGCGTTCAGGCTGTAATCCACGTCACGCTGCAACGCAGCAGATCGCCGCCGCACGCCGGCAGCGCTGGAGGCGGGGCCGCGGCGAGCCTCCGCCACCGCCGCCGTCACGCTGGTTACTTCATTTCGCGAGCGGAGCAGGAGGAAGCCCACGTGTGGTTTTACTGCGGTGAGAGCGAGGAGTTTGTGGGGCGGAGTTAGTGATAACAAGCCAACCTGAACCACCACTGGCTCCGCCCCTCAGGTGCAACCCTTTGGGACACGCCCACTAGAGGTCAGCGCACAAAACAGAGGGGCGGGGCTAAGGAGTGACTGATGCAGTCAAAAAGACTGAAAACTGATGCTCATTAGCATGTTTTTATTGTATTCTTATGCATTTCTTTTATCTAAATATAATCAGTATTATTATTTTCTTTGTGTACTTTTCTTCTTTCAAGGCACATTTAAAACTGAATATTAAATAAACATTTTGAGTATCTGACTGTGTGCATTTATATCTTATGTGCTGCTTTATTCCCCACGTATATTGTTAAACACTTTATTAGCTTGTTTGGATAAGCGCAATAAAAATAAAAATAAATGAAGTTTACAATCATTATTTAGCGGTGTGGGAAGCTGATATTTGGGAGGCACTTTTGTTTGCGCAGATAATAAAAATACAAGTATCAACAGGAGGTGAGATGAAACTACAATTTTGAAGCCATTTTCTTGCTCCGTAGCACGTTGAGATGGTTTAAGTGTAAAGTGCCATACAAATAAAATGTACTGTTATTATTATCATTATTAAAATGGCTCCGTGATGAGGAGCGGAGGACCGGAACTCCCGGACGTCTGTTTGGTTCCAAGAGAGTCCCTCCCACCCCCGCCAGCCGGCACCGGGCTGCCGGGCTCTCGCAACTAAGCCCCAACTCAAGAACCAAAAAAAGAAGAGGTGGCCAACGATGAAGCGTCAAAAACACTCGTGGGATGTGCTGAGTCATGAAAGGTCACGAGTGGCCGCAATGAAGTTTCGAAACACATCGCGTACTTGAATTTTCCAGCCAATCTCAAGTGTTGCATCAGAAACAGCTGGGGGGGATCTTTTTTTTTTTGGGTCCATATTTCTCTTTTTGAACAGAAGCTCCTCTTTTATGAGACTGTCAACCTTCCCGTCACAGCGGCATGAATCAGCATCATCTTCATAAATGCCGGCGGCGGCCCGGATCACATTCTTCCTGTTCTCCGGCAGACGATATCGCATTCGAGCATTTCTAAAGAAGTTCCGTTTTCCCGAGCGCCGCCTTGCATCAAGGATCGGAGGCATCGTTCTTCCGGGTCCGTCATTTAACACCTCCGGGAGACAAATGGTGCTTTAAAAGCGTTTTGTCAGCCGGGGTCATCAGTTACCTGCTATCTCGTAAAACGCGCCGTAATTTCTCCTCATTTTATAACCATCAGTCACTCTGTGACAAAACACTGTTGTAATTTCCAAACACTCGGGAGGGGGAAGCTCTCACGACGGCGAGCGGTTGGCGAGCTGATGAGACGTCACGGCGGCGGCGAGGTCGCCGGGTGTCATTCGCTCACCTGCCTCCCGCCAGTTACACGGAAGATGATTCCCTATTTTAGTCAATTTCGGGGGTCCGTCTTTCTCTCTTTTTTTAAATTTGCACACCTGCAAACGAGCGAGCGCTGAGCGCCGTCCTGAGAGGAGGCGATCCCACCACAACCCGTTTGTTCCCACTAATTAAAAAAAAAGCAGCAGAATGATGCATAACTGAATAAACCTCTGTGCTGCCTGATTCACGAGAAGTGTTTTCAACATAACTGGTAGCCCTGCAGAGCAGAGACGAAACTCAATGGCACAGCAGGCCCCCGACGCCACGATTCCAGCCAATGGCCTGACCCGAAAGCCAACCTAAAGCCAAGTCGAACCTTTAGCCCACACCAAAGTCTAGCAACTATCCAAAATCCAACCTTGACCCAAGTCTAATCTTTAACCTAAAACATGTCTAACTATTAGCCTAAATCCAGCCTAAACCAAATCCTACCCTTAGCCCAAAACCAACTTAATAGCAAGTCTAACCTTTAGCCCCAATCCAAGTCTAACATCTAGCTTAAACCAAAGTCTGGCATTTATCCAAAATCCAACCCTGACCCAAGTCTAACCTTTAACCTAAAACATGTCTAACCACTAGCCCAAATCCAACCTAATCCAAGGTCTATTCTTGGTCCAAAAACCCAACCTAAACCCAAGTCTAACCTTTAGCCCAAATCCAAGTCTACATTTAGGTTAAATCCAACCTAAAGCCAAGTCTAACATCTAGCTTAAACCAAAAAAAACCTAAAACCTTAGACACGTCTAACCATTAGCCCAAATCCAACCTAGACCCAGGTCCAACCTTTGGCCAAAACCCTAATCTTTAGCCTAAAACCAATTTAAAACCAAGTCTAACCCTTTAGCCCAAATCGAAGTCCAATCTTTAGCTCAAATCCAACCTAAAGTCAAATTATTAAATTTGGATTTCCTTCTCAAATGTTCTTCACGTTGTCAACATGTCCTAACCCGCACACACCCACACACACCTATAAAAAAAATACGCCTGTGGGGACTTTAAGCTCACAATCAACACTTTAAGCTGTGTATTAACCTCTTTCAACCGAGTTTTGACCCAAAATGCACCTGGGCCGGTGGGGACCCCAATGTTGTCCCGGCAATAAAAAGCAGTCCTCATTAGTTGGAGTCGGTCAGCCTGAAGTCCCCACTGTGGCACAAAAAGCGCACACACACACACACGCACACACACACACTTGAAGGTTTCTTAACGCTTGCTTTTTTTTGTACTTTGCTTTGATTTATGTCCTTCTTGCAGGAAAATAGATCAGACGTCTCGGAGCTGCTGTAAACGGCTCCGCGCTGCTCAGCGAGAGTTTAAACCTTCCATTTGGTAATATGAGATGTTTTAAAAGTTATTTAGTTTCTGGACTGGAACAAATTTATTCGAAGGTTTCTTGTCAGGTACAATTATCTTGCTTCACGGACACATAATTTCACGAGTATAAAAAGAAGAAAGGGAAAAAAAGAAAAAACCATCCCTTGAAATTCAGCGATTATTTCTCCTTTTTAGTGCGTGTACAACTCGGTGGTGACGAAAAACTCGGATTTAAGCGCAAACGTTGCCACGACACCTGCGTCTGACGCCCGGAAAGCCTTTGCAGAGAAGAGCGGCCTTGGCCATCCACTGTTTACAACACAGAAGCCTGGGACTCAAAAACTCAGGTACAGTCGCTTTTAAAGTTCAGGGTTTATGGACGTTCCATAACATACACTTTTCTCACTTCAGCATGGGATCAATACCTGCTTCACCTTGCCAGACTGAAGCAAATTTTCACTTCTCCCGGGACTTATTCCTCCCATAACGCTCGAGTAAAATTAAAACTTTAACGCACAACCAAGCTGCACGCGTCATTGTTTTTTCCGGACAAATCTCGACGGCCACGACATTTCTGCTGCGCCGATGATGTCATCTGAATGTATAAATAAGTTATGTGGGAAGCAATAAAAGGGAACACTGAATCTTACAGATGTTTTGTGAGATGAAATACAAATGGTGAGTCAAAAGGTTGAATAAGGAAAAAATTTGAGGTAAAACAGTTTCAGTGTTCACAAATCCTGTCATGTTCTATGTGCTTCTGGGTATCTGAGTTTGAGGTGGAACCTGCACATCATCAGTCAGAGTCAGACCTCTTTCCTTCATGATCTGCGCTTCTGCTTCTGACGGGCAGATGTGGAGGTCGGCATCGACCGCGAGAAGACTAATATGGCCAACTGGCGTCCCTGCTAACGAACTCCCGATATATTCAAAAATTGATCAAATATTGACAGAGGACAGTCAATATTCGCTCTATGATCATGGGTTCACTGTCTCCAAAGAGACGCCGTGGTTCCAGGCTGAATGCGAAGCTTCTGTAACACTGGAACCTGTCAGCTGCTTCCAAATTAAATGCACAGAAATTGTTTATATTTAACCATAAAGATAGAGTACAATAGAACAGAACAGAATAGAACAGCGCTGTCCCTTGGTGTAGAAAACTGTCTTTGGCTCATCAAAACTACGTTTACTATCATAAAATAGTATTGGATATTGGATAAGTCGGACATTAAAAAGTTTAAAAACAAATACCCAACAAATAAGATCAAAACCGTTTCCTGTCATGTCTGTGTTTAAAAACTAATCAGCCACTTTATGTGCTTGAGTATATTTATGGAAATTTGGCTGAGAGACTTTTCTTAAAAAATTTTTTTTGGTTGCCCTGGCAAGAGCTGAAAAACAACAACCCCAAACAGCCAACGCCGCTCGCCTGGCATCGCCCCCGTGCTTTTATTGTGAAAACATCCGCCGGCGGGCGCTTCAGCTCGTCTCTTCCATGAGCCGCTGAGTTATTGGAGCAGCTCATATTTTAATGAACAACCATTCCATTTTATCACTAAGAACTTTAATGGCTATCGACAAAAGCGGCGCGTTGGGCTCGGGCTCGCTCAGCCAATAATTACCAAGCAAATGAGACTCTGGGATTGCGAGCGGCGCCGAGGTTCGTCATAATTTTTTTTTTTTTTTTTTTTTTAAAGCATCTTATTGGAAAAGAAAATAAATAAATAAAAGAGGCGTTAGAAACAGAGGGAGAGGCCTCATCATCGTCAGGCCGGTTTGTGGTTTCTTTTGCTCCCATTATGTGAATGTGAATCACTGCACACAGCGGCGTCCTTGGTCTGGCCACAGGATGCCGCGCATCTGGCCTTCATGCTCCAGGAGCCGCCGCCGCCGCCGCCGCCGCCGCCACCGCCGCCGCCACCGCCACCGCCGCCGCCGCCGCCGCCGCCCCTCAACCCCTCCCCCCACCTGCACCGCACAGCCCCGCCCACGTGGAGCTTTCTTCTCCCGACCTGCTAATGAGGCAGCGCGAGGAGTCGATCAGCCGCAAGAGCTCGCGTCCACGTCTAAAGGGTTCGCGGCCACTCCCCCCCCCCCCAAGGCTGCCGGCGGCCGTCAGCCTTTCGCTTTGTCACGTTCAAGCTGTGGAGGAGACGATAGGAGGCTGGAGGACCATCAGGTCAGCGCATTTATGGTTAAATGCGACGGTAACTGGAGGTTATTATAGCTCGAATATGTTTGCAAATTCAGTTTTAGCCAACCCGTCTCCATCAGATTCCCACACAGGCAAACTGAACTCGTGCCGTGTTTCAACTGAAATATGTTCTCTAACGTCGGTGACGCTGGTTTTTGGATGATGTTTATTTCAAATTTGCGCTGTCAAAAATTAATGCTTTAATTTTTTTCTTTTTAATGTGTTAACTCACGCAAGTGATCAATTAATGCGGCAGCCAAATAAATAAATAAATGAATCATTAGAAGACAGAGGACACAGCTTCACTCAATTCCCCCTTTGCAGCGTCGACCTATGACAACCGCTGGCCAAAAAAACAACAAAAACAAAACAAAACAAGAGAAGAAGAATCAGGAAGCAGTGACCAATGAGGAGGTGAGCCTCACCGAAGCGTTCCGGCCGAGGATGGATGAGGACCAGGTTGGAATTTTAGGTTTTAACTTGGAAAAAGTCGCCCGACGGATCTTTGGAGGAAACTCAAGCAACCTGCACGGTTTGCAAAGCCCAATTTAGCCACCACAGAAGAAGTCATTCATCACTGACCAATCAGCTCAAAGCAAAACACCCGACCGAAACTCTGTCTAAGGGGCCCCGACAGGCTACATCACAGGACTGTGGTGCTCGTGGACCATTAACCTGGAAGTGAGGAGATCAGATACGCTGCGGCTGATTGGACGGCTAAAAGCTGCTGACCAATCAGCAGAGTAGAAGATAATGACTGAGAGAAACCGTTCACATTTAAACATCTAAACACGTTTAAAAGTTTATTACAAGCTTCATTCTGAAGAGAAAAAATCGCGATTAATTGTGATTAGTCAGAGAAAATTCTGAGATTATTTTTCTTAATTGATCAAGCGTACTATTTGGTTTTAACAACATGCTACGATGATGATAAAGCATATTTGAGATGCGCCTAATTTCACAGACTGGAGGAGCTGATGATGCTGCGTCATGGTGAGTCAGCGGGTCTGAGGTGGTTGATGACGCGTCAGGGTTTGGATTCATGTCTTTATTTAGCTAAAAATGGTCTCAGCGGGTCAGTGGCGGCCCGCCTTCCGATTTTCCTTCTTTGATGCTGCGTTACATTCATCAAGCTTTTTGTTTTCTCCGGACAAAACCGAAAGAAATTGTCAAACCAGCCATCGCTGGTTTCCCCCTCGCGTCATTAGCCTAGCTTAGCAACCTAGCCGCTAGTTGCCGAGTCGTTTATTTGATGAGGAGGCTTCGACGGCTGTGCTTGTCACAGTTACATGCGGAGGACATGTGCGTAAAACAGCCAGCCAATCAGAGAGAGAGTAGTCACCCAGAGCGTGGTAAAAAAAAAAAAAAAAAAAGAGGGTGGAGGCTTGGCACAAGCAAAGCGGAAAAGACAGTGCATGTGGAAGGGGATTAATCGCCGATTGGCGACGCGACGACGTCCACGCCGTCTCTTGGTTGGTGGTCGGTCAGACAAGCGCTCCAGAACTGTAACCATGACGACGAGGTTTACTGGAAGTTTGATCCATCGTTGCCTCGGTAGTCGACGTAATCCTCGAGATAATACGTTTCACTCAAAACATAATTTAATTAATTTTACGCCCCCCTTCCATTTCCAAATTAGTCGCACTTGAACGGGAGAATCATTTTCAGAGGCGCGGTTGCATCTGCTGGCGTAAAAAAAGAAGAAAAAAAGAAAATTGATTTTACGCCCGCACTTACTAACTTACATTTAAAATAAACAGTTTCAGCTGTAAAAAAAATACACTTTCCATTATGATAACCTTGGAAGGGCCTCGGGAAAGAACATTCTGTGTGAATTCTTTGCAACCTGAAAAGAAACTCTCAGCATCTTCCTAAATGAACTCTGTTTACATGTACGACTATGATATATATATAAAACTACCACACCAATCAACATAGCTGCCCCCCCCCCGCGTTTCACTAATAACTCGCTATTCCGCCAATAAACCGAGCCCCGTTACGTCCAATAAACCAAACGCTTTACGATCCGCCGTCGCCCACTTTCTATTTTCAGCCGCCGAGAAAACCAAATATCTCTGAGCATCGTTCTAATAAAACAGGGAGTGAATCAGCCGGCAGAGACGGCGGCCGGGGCTGCCGTTTAATACGCGGCGAGGTCGCGGCGGGTGATGTCAAGGCGCTGATGGGCGTGGTGAAAACAAAGCGGAATAAAAGCGTGTAGAGGCAGGGACGGCGACCCGGGCGTCTGCCTCGCAGGCGTCGCTTCCGCTGAGCCACATTGGAAATATCAGCCTTCCTTTGATACTCCGGGTCTGGCGGTTCTTAGCGCAGGAATTGCAAGGCTAAACAAACAAAAAAAAAGAAAAAAAAAAGAAAAAAAAAAGAAAAAAGCGGTCTATTTAAATTCTGATTCAGGCCCTGGCCTAGTTTCTCCTCATATACATTTATATTGTTTGGGGCCGGGCTTGGGAATGGGGGACTTATTGTAAGGAGATATTATCTGATAAACAAGTGTGCGCGCGTGAGGAGGCGAGCACCTTCCTCCCCTGTTCTTGGGGAGCTATGATATCTCGCAGACAGGCAATCGAGATAATTCCGCGCCGTAATCAGCTTTCTGTTTGCGCTGCTGACGGTGGCGCCGGCGCTGGAGGAGCCCCACTACACGGCCGAGATAAGATTTCTGCAAAAACCTGCAGAAAGGAGAATCTGTGTGATCATGCGAAGAAAATGACACTGCAGCTAATTCTGCATTGGATTCTTTCTTTTTTTTTTCTGTTGTTCTTAGGAGTGTATGTGTGCGCGTGTGTGTGTGTGTGTGTGAACGTGTGTGTGAGTACGTGAGCATGTGTATGTGGCGTTATCGTGGCGGCAGAGGGATGCTGGCTCAGGGCTGTGTTCGCGACTTTAACTGCATATCTGGCCACGTTTAATTTGAGTGATTTTGCAAAAGGCACCAAAATTAATTGGGAGAGCTGGGCTGGCGGCGGTGAGGAAACGGGCTCATGGGTTCACGTCCGGGGAGCGAACGCGGCTCCTGATGCCTGGCTGGCGGGGAAGGGGAGGGAGGGGGGTGCCGACGGAAGCGTAAGGCAAACAATTGGGACTGAAAAAGACCGTTCACCTCCAATTGGACCTGAGATGTTTTCAAATGCTGGTAACCGATTCATCACAGCGGCCATCTTCTAACAGATCAGTGCCAGTCTGTCTCCTCTGTTAGTACCCGAAGGAGAAGAGAGAGGGGGAAAAAAAAAAATCGATTCTCAGATGCTTCGCAATTTGGACGTGGATGATTCTGAAGGGGTTCACAAAAAATAACATCAATTTTTCAACATGTTAATTGATAACGAAATGTTGACGGAACACAAAAGGCAGAACTTGGAAGTTCGGCGCCCTGCAGCGTCGACGGCGTGCACATAACGGAGTCACAAGCTGGCGGAGCGTGAAATGGGGGCGGCGCCCCCTGCAGTAGAGGCGGGAGTATGGAAGCACTCGGGCATCCATGAAGTTGGGAGGGAAAAAGCATCTGGACACGAGCCACAACATGACAGGTGATGTCAAACTCATCTCAGATATGATGGAAACG